>JAIPMN010001443.1:5042-18457 GCA_020650975.1 Apostichopus californicus | reverse complement strand
CCCCCCCCCCCCTTCGTCACTTTTTATATCCCAAGGAATTTTGACATTCCTATTGGTAAGCGTTGGAGCAGAGGAAACACTGCATGTGTAGCGAATATTAGTGCACCGGTATAAGTCTTGAGTAGGTCACTTGATGGAACGGTCACTTCAAACGTTCTATTTAACAAGATACAAGTGCAGGCTCATTTTTAAATGGCGCAAAAGCGTTCGTGCAAAATCTGCTAGAGTTGGTATTGATTATTTAGCTGTATGATCATTCTATTTATTTATATTTGTCATTATATTTGTTATAATAAATAGTTAATTAAATAATTAATAATATAAAATCATACAACCATGCTTGTCATTCGTGATAGCTTGGCCATTCAACTACTTTCACTTCAACTTGAAGTTCAGGAATGGTGAGGAGCAAGAACAAGTGTGTGTGTGTGGGCGGGGCGGGGTGGGGGGGGGGGTGTATTAAAAGGTGTCATGCGAGTGAAAATATCACCCAAGACCTAGACTGTTTATGCCACTTTCAAAATTTATAGTTTGGGCGTATTTTCCCGCCAATTTTCACAATTGAAAACCACACCCATTTGCAAATGTTCTGCAGGCTAGGCCTAAAGCAAGCCGAGTTTGAAGAAATGTTTAAATTAATTTGAAATGATCGATTCTTCAAAGTATCTCAGATTGCTCGTTCTATTTGTCATGGTTTCGTTTCTGTATGTTTTACCCTTTATCTGCAACACCCCAAACTTGGAGTGAAGCTAAAGGTAACTGGGTGGTGGTGGCTCATGCAGGGACAAGTTCTGTTGTTTGACAGACGATACTTATTGTCGAATAATGAGTTGCGGAGAAATCTTTCTATGATTCAGTCGCCGAATAATGAGGTAAATGAGAAACAAGTCGTGAATTGACAAACGAATTGTCCAAGACAGGTAACAATTCTTTTTTTTTTTTGAATACTCATTGAAAAATATCGAGTTGTGAGGAGTTAGGGTTAATCATTCGTTGAAAATGATAATTAATCGTCATTTGACAGAAAGCAGCAATTCGCCAGTCGATAGTTAACATTTCATTAACTCCCCATTATTATATATTCGTGTATGGTGGGTAGTGTGTGGATGCCAGTTTTGAAATAGTGATAAATACCATCGAAAAAGAACAACATTAATTTTGTAAGTTCTTAAAGGTAACAAAACGTCACATTATAAGCTTTATAACATTATAAGCTACGACGTTACAGGCTGAAACTCAAATATGTGGTATGTAGCCATTTACCATATTGGAAGTTTGGAACTCGTAACACCGTAAAGTGTAATGATAAAGCGTTATATCCATATGGCAAAGCTGCAATCTTTCAACCTTTGTGCATGCATATGTGTGTATGTGTATCCGAACTATTTTTTATATTAACTTTAGACACTGTGTAAGTTGCCCCTCACCCTGTTTCCTTCTAATAGAACAATCGTAGCATTGCAAAGACATGCGAAGGGTAAAGTGGAAAGATCTGGAAGTCAAGTTTGGCATCATTTATTGAAATACATTTGAACTGTGTCAACCTGGTTGAATGAACAGCCAATGGCCTTATGTAGTATAAGTCAGATACATTTCTCCAAAATCAAGGTAATGGTTGCGATCTTTGGAATGGGATTGTGTGTGTGTGTGTTATTTGTGTGTGTGTGTACTTGATGTTATAGTTTCCTGCGGACATAATCTTAAAGGAAAGCATTTTCTAGTTTTTCTGTTATTTTTCTTTTCGTTACTGCTTGACATATCTATTCTATTTATCCATGGAAGACATTGTGAGTACTAATTGTAACCAGGCACGTAGCCACGGGTGGGGAGGGGCACCAGCCCCCACCCAATCTCAATAAAGTAGGTAAGGTTGTATATACAAACAGAAAATATGGAATACAAATGTAGGGCAAAAAGATGGAAAAGATTACATCATTTGGCATCTAAGACCCATGAGATAACCAACAAAATCTCTTGCACCATCTCCCAGGAGGGCGATCCAATTGCGTTGATGTCCCCGCCCCCTCCCCAAATCAGTTAGTCTGGCTACGGGCAGGATTGTAGCTGCTTTTGTCCACTTCCCGTCTAGACCGTGGGGCATAAGGCAAAAATCCCTTTAGTTTTTGATTTCCGTAGTCCACCTCTGGGTCAACATAATTTCTTAATAAAAGTGTTGCTTATAGAACACCCTAAAATAAAAATCACTTTGTTCCACCAAAATTTCGCGGACGTTAAGGAGAAAATGGCGGTAAAAGAATACTGGAAATAAAGGGCGCCCTCTATTTTTTCAAACTGGCCTTAACACCTCTACATTTAAATGGAATTGATCTAACTCTTTTAGAAATGTCTAGATCTATTAGAAAGTAACATAATAAATGTCAATAACAGGTTTGGGGTTATAACCACACATATATTCAGTTTGTCCATACACACTCATAGTTTAAAAGCAAGCTCACACATAATGTAGATTCGAGGATTGACATAACTTAATGTGTGAACATGAAATGCAATGTTAATGTTACCTTAAATATGCCAGTAGTTATGCCAGTGGTGCACCTTTAATAACTATTCCTTCATTTTCTCACAGCATGTGCTATATGGAGAATGAGATTGAAGATCAACGACACAGACATTGTCAATGTGACAATTATTGTTAAGCTTAAATGTTCACTCTGAAAAGGGTATTTACAACAAATTTATGTGATGTTATAGTTTAGGAACATTGCAATTGGTACCATGAACTTTTTCTGGGGGTACAATTATCCTGAACTCATCCCTTCAAAATTTTTTTGCATAAATAATGATACTATTGAGTTAAACTTTCTGCTACCTCATTCTGCCTTCTGCTACCTTCATTCCTTGAATTGGCCACAACATAAAAGTAATTACAATATGCATTGCAATATTTTTTAATTGACCAGAGACACAAAATTCTGAGGGGAAGCCCCCTCCCCTCCCCTCCAGTGCCAGTACCCCATGGCTTTGCCAATTCTTGATTCTAACTTCATGCTACAAAATACGAACACATGAGAGCTCTCAAACTTAACATATAAATGGCTAGATTTGCAGAAAGTCTGCCTGGGCACAGCTTACACAGTCAAACAATTATCATGGCTGTTCCAAGACTAAAAACTAGTTATCCATCTGATCATCTTCGTCTGTGTCCAAGTCTTCTTCAATCTCAAGTATCATCTGACTGATGTTTTGTTTTCACACCCCTTGCATTGGCATAAATCTGTGCATAGAAGGCCGAAGGATACACAGCAACTGTCTCCTGCATTTGGTACTTGGCACTTGTTTTTCTTACATGAGCAGTTCCCAAGTTTAATTATGCTTTCAGGAGCAGGTGGGAGGGTCATCCAATGAATGGCAAGGTGTCCATCATCAAATATCCATCCATGTTCACTAGGATATGGCAAATCTGGATTCTTCATTAAGCTTAGTTTATAAATTCTTGCCTGGAAGTTGGCACGAAGGATATGTTGACGAAGGGCATCATTATTTGGAGGCATTGTACTCTCCATCCTGTTGGCTTTCTTAAACATATCAAACCGCACGTCGTAGACTGAAGTTGCATCCATTTGACCATACAGCTTGTAGACGAATTTTTCAACGGCAAGGAAATTGACTTCATCAACTGTAAAGGAGTCACCCAACATCTTTAGTGACTTTGCAGATTCTGCATCACCTTGTATGTGTCTCAAGGCTTTCACTTTTCCCTTCAAGAAAAAGGCACTAACTGAATCACATCTTGGCTTTCTTAACCATTTCAATTCTGGTTGCATCAGTAAATCTCTAATAGCATTTCCTGTGAAATCCACCATTAGTTGGAACTGGAAGTGCAGGTAGGAAGGCTGACTGTAGATCACAATTTTGAAAATGTAAAAACTTAATGGCAGTTTTTCCATTTTCAGTGTGAGGATGATCCTTTCAGTTATCCATGCATTTTAGGAAAGTATCCCAAGTCTTGGGAGTGAACTTCTTGTAAATGTCACTGACATCTACATTTGTATGGTGTATGACACATGGTTCTTCACCCCTATCATGATCAGTTGAGGTTGGTTCGGTCATAGTTAAAAGACCTACAAGGGAATGTAAATAAGCAATAGTTTAATTACTTTGCTGTAGAAAAATGAGTCGACTATTTAAGGTTTGCAAAAATAACAGAGTTTGGTCTACGTAACTCGGTAACTGTCTTGATTTGTCAGGCATACTGTAGCAAAATTGATTTGATGTGGTTAGGTAAATTTCTTTATTCTTGTTCAGCCAAATCCGCCTAGTGTTGTTCAAGGGAATTATTTGCCAAATTTGTCCTTGGATGAATTTTATAGAAATTTACCATTTCACTTTGAGAGTAATCTAGATACGTCTGGAATTTCTCCTGAGTTGCAAGGTGGAAAACGTATAAATAATAATAAAAGACTTACACGTTTACGTAGAGAAGTGAAGCTGCCTAACTATCTCAGTGATTATGAGTTGGATCGCTAAGGATAAGTAGTAATATATATTTTTTTTTCCTCTTCTTTTTAAGACATACGCCTTTTATATTAGAAAGGGTAATTGTCTTTTCTCTGACAGGAATTTATGAGGTAACTTTTGAATTTAAACTTATGAATTTGAATTTAAGATAATAAGTCATTGAGTATTGCCTTTCTCCATTCTTTCATCCCTTGTATGGAATGTTTAGATAGTATCTGGTGTGACAGTTAGTTTTGCCCTGGTTCATTGTGAATTAATGTGTATCTTGTTTTTGAGAAGCTGTCTTATAAATTGCATGCATGTTTGTAACTTGTATTTTGTTCATAATTCATTTTAAGTTGGGATTACTATGCTCCTGCCAATTGTCGCATCTCAAAACGACGACAGGAGAGTAATTAGGGTTGTTCCACAAATTAATATTATTTTTTAATTTATGTATGAGGTAGATGTAACATTTGTTGACCGCGATGAGCCATGAACCTCGATTAAGGAGCATGATGGTTGTTTCCGGCAGAAACGAAGATATTGTACATGGCTTGATCACCCATGAGCAATTAGTTTAGACTTTTGTTCTCTTCTCAGTCCTTTGATGTTTAAGGGAGGCTAGAACGCGCCTTGTCCCCAGTCATTGGATTTTGTTTGTGGTTTTACATGTTTATTGGGTCGCCATTGAACCGGTGCATCATATTATTTTTTATGTTTATATCTTATCTTATTTGACAGTTGATCTTAAGTGTGGTATACTTACCTTATAATGGTTGTGGTAGAGTTGTCTGGTAGCATCAGGTTCATCTGTGTTGGTTGAGCAAGGTGGTGAAAGAATTGGGATATGGTTTTATGTCGGTGTTCTTTTTACTTACCAATATATTAAACATAAACAGTGGTGCACATTATTATTGCATTTTAAGCATTGTATATTTATATATATGTAGTGTTTGTTAGCTGTGTGGTTGTGGGCTATAGAATATCCCCTTTATACTCTTAGAACTTCTAAAGAAAGGACCCAAGTATTGGTCTTCCTATATATATAAATATATATATATATTTTTTTTTTTCACTCTTATAATTTCTAAAGAAAATACCTAGGTGTTGGTTTTTCTCTTTCTTATTAAATATATTTGTTTTGCATTCTGGTTTGTGTTAACATATGTTTACTTGTTTGAGTTTTAATTTGGAAATGAGGACATTTCCTATTATGGGTAAATCCTGTGTGAAGCGTATTCTAGTTTGATATGGTTATTATGACGTCACCCATGGCTCGCGCTTTGGGGGCTATGAATCACGCGTGCGTATTCATATGTTTTGTTTCAAATGATTTTGGAAGGGTTTAAGTGTCTCCTAAAGACATATCTTCCGAAGTCTACAGACGTAGAACAGTAGGCTCCGTATTTAATATTTACGTCTGTAGACTTCGGACTCTGTGCATTTTAATTATCCGTATTTATATTTATACCTGTTATAGTTTTATTCAGAATTAATACAAGAGTTATATATATTATCAAATATCCGCTTTTGGAGATTGTTTTCCTATTTCACGCTCGGTTCGCGTTATCAGTGTAAGGCCCGGCTTACCGTTCCCGAACTATCAAAATAAGCCTTACACAACCACCAGTAAAACAACCACCAAAAACCCAACTGAAACCCACAAACACAAATCTCTCACTAACCTAGCGTTTAGCTTGACGTGAAAAGGACACGGACCCAAAGGCCAGCAGAAGATCGTATGTATTACGACCCAGGCACAACAACACCCTTACTCTTCAAAATACTAAAAACTTGCACCGGTGGAACCGCTTGTTCACTGGTGACGGTCAACTTTACAATTTTCGAATCACGGCGCGATGCCATGATACCGAAGGTGGCTAGGCCACAGAGGAGTAACAATACAAACTAAAGACAGGTTGGTTAAACTACAAACGATATACGATAACGATATACGAACTGGCGCACACACAAACACAAGCTACCACACCCGCCTGGCGGGAAGTATAGCACAGTACAGTAATAAAATAGCTGTATCAGATGGAGAGCGAGAGCGGAACACGTCTGCACTCCACGAAAGCCAACAACGTGTCAACGTATCACAAACGATGAACCAAGGGACACTTTTAACCTATTAGAACTAGTCGTACCTGTGAAGATGAATACTGATATCAATTCAACACATTCTCAATCACACTCAATGAAGCTCAATATGTAGAGCAGCGGTGTACAGTGCTACGTGCTTTTTACGTGACCCGCCATGCGGGATCCAAAAACGTCACGGCCAAACGGCACTACCGAATCATCCCATTCTGATAAACGAAACTCAGGTCAAGCGAGCCAAAAAAAGAAATATGCCCACCGACCGTTGGCATTTCATTAGTTTGTTTAGTGTAGTTTAGGTGTTTTGGGTTTGTTTTCGTTGTTTTGTTTTTCGTATAGGTGCGTGGCTTTGCCACACCCCTAGCTGTCATGGCGGCTCGCGGAGAGGTTGACGCGCTTCAGCGTAAACCTCTCCGGGTATGAATGTTTTTGATGTAAGATTCACCTCGGAGGCTGCCCGCGTCCGAGGCGTCCATGTGTTGGAGGGAGTTCAGGGACTGAAGGTCACACCGTATGACAGTTCGGTGTGGGTGACAGTCCTCCATCTCCCTCTGGACATGTCTGAACAGGTTGTTGTGCGGACACTGGCTGGGGCGTTTTGGGAAAGTGACCGGCTACGAGGAGCCGGAATTCCTTCAATGTAAGGGTGTCAAGACCGGGACTAGACGTGTTAGATTGGAGCTGAAGTCCGATATCCTCTCTACCGTGTGGGCTAATGGGCACAGGGCCCACATTGCATACCCTGGTCTGCCTCGCACTTGTTGGAGGTGTGGGCTGGAAGGGCATATATATATATATATTCTCTCTTTATTTCCACAAGATGATAATACAAAAAAAAAGAAAGTACAGAAGCATCAAAAAGTTCAAGAATACATATACAGTCATCATCACAAGAACAATCTTATTTACAATGTAACTATCACTGCGAAGGAGACCTGGCAGAAGCAATGCTTATATAAATTCCAGGCCACCCTCTATACTTAATTAATATATTTACTTATTACTAAACTTTACCGTAATATAGTCCCACCCACCCCAAAAGAAGAAGCCGGGAGAAAAAAAAGAAAAAAGATCAGTACTTATCTAACAAATGATTTTTTAAAGCCAATTTAAAGGAAGTCAAAGAGGGTTGGGTACGTAAGTTGACATGTACAGAATTCCAGAACGTGGGGCCACTTATGCGGATTGTCTTTTGATAAGAAGAACGACATAATGTATGAAAATAATTGTCCCTATTTCGTGTATCATAATGGTGAACATTGCCTGCCTTTATGAAAAAAGAGCTAAAATTGGGTGGAAATAAATTGTGATTCAATTTGTACATAAAGATTCCTAATTGGTAGTGGTATAAGTCAAATATGCTAAGTATCCGGTTGTCTTTGAAAAAAAGGTGCAGTGTGATCACGGTACAGAACATTGTTGATACATCTGGAGGATGAATAGGCGACTAACAATAGATGGGTGCGAGTTAGCCCAGACAATTGCACAATAGTGTGGTAAAATAAGGGTGTTATAATGAAAGGAGTACTTGCTTAGAAAAAAGGTCTTTGAACTTATACAAGATACTAATGTTTTTGGAGACTGTCTTAGATACTTTCTGAACTTGAAGCTTCCAGCTTAGAGTGTTGTCAATGATTAAACTTAGAAATTTAGTAGAACGAGCACAATTTATTTTTTCATTACCTATAAATAAGTTAATAATGGGGGTGGGCTTTTGCGGGGGGTGAAATATTATATAATTACACTTACAAGTATTCAGTGATAACTTATTTACTTGAAACCATTCAGATATCTTATTAAGCTCGGTATTTATAACTCTTGCTGCAATATGAGGATCTTTGTGTTTGTAAAATAAATTTGTTTCATCAGCAAAAAGTATGTGATTTGAGGCATTACCAATATCGTTAATATAAATAAGAAATAAAAGAGGACCCAAAATCGAACCCTCAGGAACAGCACATGAAATATTTTACTAATCTGAATTACACGACCCTAGGGAAACATATTGCTGTCTATTTGTAAGATACGATAAGAACCAATTAAAAGCTGTACCCCTAACCCCATAGTGATGTAGTTTACGAAGAAGAATTTGATGATTAACTGTATCAAATGCCTTTGATAAATCTAAGAAAACACCAAGACCATATTCATTATTATCGAGAGCACCCCCCCCCCCCCACTTTATGAACTAGGTCAATTACTGCCATATAAGTAGAATAACGTGAACGAAAACCACACTGACTAAATTATGTTTACTAAGAAAGTTATAAACGCGATTATATACAAAACGCTCGAGAATTTTCGAAAATAAAGGAACTGAAATTGGCATGAGGCCAGGTTGTGCCCGAACAAGCTGTTTACAGGTTGGGCATACCCTGGCCGAGTGTAAAGGGGATATTGTATGCAACTCGTGTGGGAAAACGGGCCATCTCGCCCGTTTATGCCCAGACCGCTCATACGCCGCGAGAGTGGCTAGGGGCGTGGTTGAAGCGGTCACCGTCCCGGCCTCTGACACCGTACCACCTGATGCTCCTTTCATCGCCCCAGTGTCCGACACTAGCGCCCCGGTGGAGGCTTTGTTCCCCCTTTCGTGTCCCACCTCGTCCCTGATCAAAGTTGCCGAGACTGCCAGCCTGCCCACTGAGGCGGTGCTGGACAAAACGGCGGAGAAGGTACTAGCGGAGTGGCATGCGGAGCAGGATGCCGCTTGTACTGGTTCACCGGTAGCTGCGCCAGCTATCGGTGATACTAGTCGGGCCCCGAGTCAACTGGCCCAAGAGACATTGAATGGCCCAGATTCGGACTCGCCAATGGAGGACTGCACTATAGCCTTTGTAGTTGCGGCTAAGGAGTCCTCCGATTGGTTTGATGAGACGAAACAGGCCACTGATCTCATTGACTCGAGCGACCCTTCCACCCTGCCAGCAGTCGCTTCCGCTATACCGGACACGATGGTCGCTAGTGGACCTCCTGTTCCTGACAGGGACGTCCACTCGATCAAGGTTCAGGAGCTAAGAACTCTGCTCGCTCGTAGGAAAAGGGGGAACACGGCTAGGTATTGGAAAAACATCGAAGGTAATGACACCGGACACCTTATCCCTCGTCACCCTTAATGTGAATGGGATGAGGGGTACCCCCAATAGGCCTGTCGTTTGCTATCGGGACGGTGTTCCCCGGGTGTGTTCCCCGGGTGAGGTTTGGAGTAAGTTAGTTGTTGGGTGTGGGGGTTGTGTGGTCGTTACATAATGTTTTTTTTTTTTTCTGTTTGTCGTTTGGAGTTGGCTTTTTTGGGCCGGTTTGTGCGTTTTTTTTGTTTTGCTTCTGTTGGCCTTTGGGTCCGTGTCCTTTTCACGTCGCGTTAAACGCTGCGTTGGTCAGAGATTTGTGTTTGTGGGTTTCAGTTGGGTTTTTGGTGGTTCTTTTTACAGACTGGGATTGTTTTTGGTTCTGTTGACCTTAATCCGTGCCCGTTTTCTTTGCACGTAAAAAGCACTGCCCACCGACCTGACCTGCAGAGACAAACCCCCAACCACCCACTCAAACATTCCAAAATCCACAAAAGGACGACCAGCACGCAGCGAAACGAAACACCCCCCCCCCCCCAGCACACCACCGTCCAAAAAAGGCAGCCCCAGATAAACGGCGAAAATCGCCTTCAACATGAAGGCGAATGTCACACTTCACCACCTCCAGGACTGCCTGCCAACTGCCAAACTTCCCCCTGCAGCAGTGTACAGTGCAGCAGTGGTACAGTGCTACGTACATGCATATGTTAACATGTCGGTTTCGGGATCGGAATGAAAATGGTTACATCCTGGCCTCGATGAAATTCACAATCAACATCGCCATGGTTCTCCGAATGAGCTTAAGTAGCGTACTGAACCAGTAGTATGAAATACGGCAAACATCATAGTTGCCAGGCATCATCAACGTTTTGTAGCATCACATGTCTGCTCCTGTTATACATGTGCACAATTTGTGGCCAGTGATACTCGAGGTCATGTGATGGTTTTATTGTTGATGTTGTCATTGCATTGGCACTGACAACCTTCAACGCATTCAAATGTGACTTGAAGCCAACTGTTTCCAAGCTAGTCCATGAGCCCAGAAGGTTTATTCAGCTGAAGAGGTACAAATGGTTTGGTGGCCTGATTGTGTTGGTAGGTGACCAAGCTTCAATAAAACGTGTTGCTGTCGGGGCACACCCTGCATGGTAGGTGAGGGGGTCACAAAATAGGGGGGCAAAATATGCTTTTATTTAGCTGAAGAGGTACAAGCACACAAGTTTCTGGGTTTTATACCCAGGAGGGTACCTTGCATCATGGTGGCGATGACAGCAATATCTGACTGCATGGGGCCCCAGACAGTGGCCCAAAAGGGCCCCCGCCCATGTGGTATTATTCAGCTGAAAAGGTACAAGGGTGAATTCTTTTGCATTTGAACTATTACACATTGGGGTATACTAAAACAGTAATGACAGTAAGTTTGTCCTGCATAGGGGCCCAAACAGAAGCCCTAAGAATGGGCCATGCGGACCAACCAGCTGTTGGATAATTTATCTACCTGAAAAGGTACATAAACAAATCTTGCTGGATACTGCTCCCAGCAAGACTAATTACATTGCTGTAGCAACAACAGCAATATCTGCCTGCATGGGACCCCAGACAGTGGCCCAAAAGGGCCCCGCCCATATGCTGTTATTCAGCTGAAAAGGTACAAGGGTGAATTCTTTTGCATTTGAACTATTACACATTGGGGTATACTAAAACAGTAATGACAGTAACTTTGTCCTGCATAGGGGCCCAAACAGTAGCCCTAAGAATGGGCCATGCGGACCAACCAGCTGTTGGCTAATTTATCTAGCTGCAAAGGTACATAAACAAAACTTGTTGGATACTGCTCCCAGCAAGACTAATTACATTGATGTAGCAACAACAGCAATATCTGCCTGCATTGGGCCACAGACAGTGGCCCAAAAAGGCCCCGCCCATATGGTATTATTCAGCTGGAAAGGTACAAGGGTAGATCCGTTTGCATTTGAACTATTACACATTAGGCTGCATATATGCCCAAACAGTAACCCTAAAGATAGGCCCTGCAGCTCAACCAGCTGTTAGCTAATTTCCCTACCTGAACAGGTACATAAACAAAACGTGTTGGATACCGCTTCGAGCAAGACTAACTCTATACACTGCAGAGAGGAGCAAAATTGAGACAGGGATTCTACACAGAATGTATCACAGATGAGAACCGACTAGTGAAGACAGTTAAGCGTGTGAAGGTTGAGAACTTTGCTGCTTCAAACATGAAAAAAGGAAAACCATCAAGACGGGTATTGATTTACATCATGTGCTGTGTTTTCCTATAACACACGTTCCACTCTCTATTGCCCACGCTGACGGTACCCCAACGAAGACAGAAAAAGCAGCCCTAACTCGGTTACTCGAATCCAAGACCCAGTGTGAAGAAAGGCCGGTTTCTATGATCGATGCCACCCTGTTTGATGGAGGGCTTGTCTGCCACATCACAGTAGATCAACCTATGGCAAAATAGTTACTGACATCATGATAAAGGTATGCTCAGCCAGAGGCCAGTCTGTTCATCTGGTGCTAGATAGATATATTCAGCCATCAATCAAAGATCTTGAAAGGATGAATAGAGGTGCTGTTTTGGACGAGAGTAGCATGTTCTGCATAACAGGGGCAGAACAGCAACAGAAGAGGAAAGGCACTGATCTGCTTGACGATGGGGCAAGAACAAGACTGTGTATGTATCTCTTGGTGGTAAGTGTATCCAGCTGAAGGTGAACCAAATGGGTATGCTCAGAGTTGAAAAGCCACCAGAGTACCAGGGGGTCCATGAGGAAGCTGACACTCTCCTGGCATTTCACGCCTACAGAATTGGTGGAAACATTATGGTCAGATCTTCTGATACTGATGTTCTCGCTGTTCTGATAGGTCTTGTCCCCAAAATGCCAGCCTCATCGATGATCACTCTGGACTTCGGTTCAGGAAACAAGAGACGATTCATCAACGTAACCAACATCTCACGAGAGCTTGAAAGAAAGCAAACAGGTTTGAGTGAAGCTGTCATTGGTTTTCATGCTATGACTGGCTGTGACTACAACTCTGCATTCTACCGCAAAGGCAAGTCTGTACCCTTCAGTTATCTAGAGAAAGACCTTGATTACGTTGAGGCACTGAAGTCCTTATGCACCAATGCTGTCGATAAACCTGATCTATGGATTGAAGGCATTGGACGACATCAATGAAGCCAGGCACCAGTCTTTCACCAAGATGACTAAAAGAAAACAGCAAGCGGTACACGTAAAGAAGATCAATTGCTCATCTTTACCACCATGTGAAAAGGTACTGTATCAACACGTATTACGGGCAAATTTCATTGCTACGATGTGGAGCCATGCACATACCAAACAACCAACCAAAGACCTGCCCCCACTGAGATATGGATGGATCGCCAATGATGATGGACTGTTTGTGCCCCATTGGTTTGAAGGAGATTCATTGTCCAGTCAAGACTCGGAGCCAGTACATGAGCGTCAAGAAATTACTCTGGCTTTGTGCTTTTTACGTGCAAGGAAAACGGACACGGACCAAAGGTCAACAAAACCAAAAACAATCCCAGTCTGTTAGACAACCACCATAACCCAACCGAAAACCCACAAACAGAACCTCTCACCAACCCACAAACGTATACAATGCAGCGTTCAACGTAACGTGAAAAGGACAGAAACCAAAACAACAAAGCTCTACAAACCAGACCCAAAAAGCCAACTCCAAACCACAAACAGAACCCCCCCCCAACCCATATTATGTAACGACCACACAACC
>JAIPMN010001442.1:0-30579 GCA_020650975.1 Apostichopus californicus | reverse complement strand
GTGTGAAGTTATATGAGGTCAAAGTTAATTTTTAGACATTTAGCGCAATAATTCCCAGTGCCAAGGTGTGACACGGTTGATATTTTGGGACAAGTTGCAAATGGTATAGAGGAATATTTTCAAACTTAACGGTCATGTGATCCGAGGTCACCAAAGGTCAATTAATGTTAAAAAACAAGTATTTTTACGATAACTTGAGAACGAATTGTCCGTTAGGGTTGGGAGTTGCTTCAATGTAATCCAATTGTCGACCCGCATCTGGGTGACCCTTGACCTCAACTTGACCTCAACTTGACCTCTGGTGACCTTTAAGTGTTTTGGGGAATTTTACAGTTTCGATGCTATTTTCAGATGTCAAAGGTACCTTCTGATCATAAATGTCAATGGGTTGACCCCCGGGTGACCTTTGTGTGTGAAAGTTATGCAAGTTCAAAGTCACGATTGATATTTTGGGACAAGTTGTGAATGGGGTGGTGGAACATTTTCAAACTTAACGGTCATGTGATCTGAGGTTATCAATGTTATCATATCTGTTGACCCGCTTGTAGGTGACCTTATATTTCTTACATTTTCGACGCCATATTCAGATCTGAAAAGTGCCTTCCGATCAAAACTCCGATCACAATTTATGGGTACATGTAGGACCACAATTACTTGGACTATTTGAGCCCAATCTTGCTATGATAATATTATGTGTATTGTCATATACCCCTACGCAAGGAACCACAGTGCCCTTAGGCTCTTGTTGGGGGTTTTGTTTCATAAACGGGGTAAGTTTTTCTCATTGTGGTATATGTCTCTCACCAACACAAATAAACTGTACTGTATTACTATCGCCTATTATTAATACTTTGTTTTGTATTTCTCTCTGCCATCTTCCCCCTTCCTCCACCGAGCAGAAAGAGTTTTGTAATATGTTCCATTGCTTAGATGAGAAGCATAGCGTGCAGTCTCGATGCAACCCCCTTTTTATAAAGTGACAATTGTTTTATAGGTTGTAGCCATTGATATATTCAAGTATTACTTGTGGTCTTCCATTAGTTTCACTTAATCGTATTTGACTACTTTGGTTGATTCGTTTAACATTCAATTTTTATCCTGTATGACAAGTATACAACATGCAACTGAGCTTAGAATTTTAACGAAACATAATACATCTTGATTCTCGACAATTTTAACAACTGACTTCCCCCTCCCCCTCCCCCCAGTTCACGTTCCAGAGTACGTGGATTCCTACGAATGGCCATCGCTATGGTGAGAGACGGTGAAACAGATGAAACTCAGAATGGGGAGGCAGAACAGACAGAAGATGAAGTCAACAGTGTAAGGATTTTATAGGTCTCGTTTATTTGATCCCGGAAAGAAGCCGGTGAAGTTTGCAACTTGAAGGCTGTTGCTTTACAAGGCTAACTTAGATTATTTGGTTTATTGAATGACTGCTATCACAATGCTTGAATGATTCATGGAAGATTTCGAGTCACTAAATTTCAAAAGTCAAGTGACTCAAACAAGTGTGTCACTTTTTTTTCTGTTCTCTCACTGTGGAGATAATACAGTGAATTGAGTCAACGACTCACCTAGAGTCAGTAAAAATGAAAGTTTATGGTTATTCTCAAACTCAACTGGAAGAAGAGAGTAACTGAATCAGAATTGATTATGATTGACAAAGTTTCTTGTTTACTTTTCAAACCTGAAAAGGGTATCGACATTTGGCCTAAGACTTGAACAGTTCCATTATTGACTACCTGACTGTATGTTTTAACACATAGGGATGGGAAGTTGTGAGCAGAGACATGCAGAACGAACGAGAGGACAGCACGGATAGTTCGATATCCAGCCAGCCGGGGACTCCCGCCTCTCATCAGCAACCTCCTCTCCCTTCTGGATGGGATGAGAGGCAGGATGCCAATGGAAGATTCTATTACGTAAACCACATATCTAGGCAGACTCAATGGGACAGACCTATGAGGTAAGTTTTCTGCCATCAGTATTATCCGCCCCCTCCTTCTGCCTCCTCCTACCACCCCCCTCCCACCGATAATAACATTCGCAACATGCATTAACATCGATTCACTCGATTTTAAGGTTGTTATCAAAATCCTTGTAAAGTAAGACAGAAAATGATGCGCCCAGAAGGTGAACAATGATTTATTTTTCCAACCCTCCCTCTAACCCTCCTTCTTCTCTATAAATGAAGACATTTAATGATTTGCTTTGGCATAAACCTTTTTTTTTTGCATCTCTCTTCTTTCACCCAATTTTTGACACAGCATCATTCAACCGTTGGACAGTATGGCCACTATTCCTGACGCCGCCGACAACCAGCAAGATCAGGCTCGTCAGATTTACATCGCCCGAAGACACATCAGTCTGGAGAATAGCCTGGAGAGCGCACCGGGAGTACCTATGCAGGCCGCAAATGATTCAGCAAATTCAGAACAGGTAAATAAGAAAATACTCATGTTAATAAAGCAGGATTAGTTTTGATGGGATATTCCTTACAGATAAAATTGTTAATTTTTCATATATTTTTCTCTTCCCATTTCCACCACCCATGTACAGCAAGAACCAGTCGTGGATGACCCCCTGGGAGCCCTACCGGCCGGCTGGCAGAAACAACAGGCCCCAAACGGGAGGTTGTTCTTTATCGATCATAATACCAGGAAAACCACTTGGGTGAGTTTACTCTCTCAAAATTGAGAGGATCTGGTTGACTTGGGATAAATGTTATGCAATATTTACTTTAGTTTAGTATTTCCCCAAGGGATTAGGACGCCAACAGAAGTATTGTTTTCAAATCTTATCCATGCGACGACGATCGTGAAAGGAATCATTGCTACCAGCGTAGGTCTAGCCTTCTCTTATCAATGACTGTTGAGATCATTATGAGGCTGGTATGTAAATGTTGCACCAACTCCTGCTCCTTGGATCGCCACTGAACGTCCCGATCACAAGGGAAGAAAGAGATCAAAAACTCAAACTCAAACTCAAAACTCCATTTCCCAAATCTTAAATCAGAAATACCAAATCAACAGAAGACTCTGCTCATAAACGTTGCACAGCAGCAGCAACAACTGTTGAATGTTGAGGTCAGGAGGAACTGCTCCTTCCTTTGTTTACACAGATATGTAAGGGTTGCCGGGTGGAAGCTGTAACCGCAGCTGCACCATCGAATGTGTGCATTCTTCCCAGAATCTAGACCATAGCTGAGTTGATATATTCATGGCAAGTAAATTGCAAATCGATTTGATGAAAAAATAAATACTAAATACCGACT
Source organism: Apostichopus californicus (assembly GCA_020650975.1). Lineage (NCBI taxonomy): Eukaryota > Metazoa > Echinodermata > Holothuroidea > Aspidochirotida > Stichopodidae > Apostichopus > Apostichopus californicus. The sequence goes on along the minus strand of JAIPMN010001442.1, from coordinate 27,302 downwards.
GGAGCAGCGACTGCATTCTCCGAGAAGATCAAACAAAGTAAAAAACATTCTTCTTCCCTATTTAAAGCTTTGTCAGTGATGATGATAAAAGAACATATCAAACCAGTGCGAGAGTTTTGAAACGATGAGAATATTAGGCAACATTCTACTGAAGCTGTTGTCAGTATGTATCTGTGTGTTTAATTGCTTCCTCTGGAATGGACGGAAGGATGCCACGTCCAAAGACTGAAATCAGTGGACACGCTGTCGTGTGATTGGTCCAAATGTCAGCATATAGGCATGTAAAACAAAATATGATATCGATTGTTTACAAAGTTCTGTGGACGTGACTCAATATTCATTCTGTCACACTAGGTGCTTAATAATCATACCCAGAATAAATCTTAAATCTCTTCCCTCAGTGATGTTATACATTACTGGGCTAAAGACAATCCTTGACTCAACTTGACTGTTGGCAATATGCAGGAAGCTAATTCCATCTTTTTGTTGAAAAATAGCTAAAACTCCCAAAAGTAGTGTATATATCCATTGGGAAGTAAGCAACCTTTATACAGTGTTGCATTCTGGGTAAAGCCGCCATTTTGAAACCATATATATGTTGGTCTGTATCAGTGTTTGCCAGTAACAATTCCTTTATGAAATATGAAGTGAGTAAAGTACCTTCACACCACCACGTTACCACAGCAACAAGGGAGTTTAGGATAACCTCTTGTTTTTCCACAAATGGTCAATTTTATAATCGTTGTGACAAACAAGCAGTGTGCATATCATAAAACCTCTTTCCCCTCTGCTTATCCCCCCGGTAGAAATCGTTTGAAATGACAGAGTATTAGGATTATAACTGCTATATAATAGATGACTCTTAAGATAGTCCTAATCTGACTTTTAGTATTACGTACATACTTTCTTAGTTATTCTATGCCTGTTGCAGAAAGATTCATCTATAATGTATCCAGGAAGTGTAAACTTAAAAATAAATAATTTCCCCTCTCCATTTCACTCTCTTGCAGCATGATCCAAGACTTTCACAGAATGTTGATGAAGTGGGCAATCTTCCTGTGAGTTTTTCTGTGATATATGGTGTTGTATGTAACAGTGGTTGTATAATATCTTCATAGATGTGATATTTATGTGATACAGATTGCAAAAATACTTGATGTAAACAACCATCTGCCATTTTCATTTATGTTGTTTACTTTTATGCAAAGTATTTGCTAAAAAAGTATAACCTTTTGTTGCGTATGGAATAATATCATATTTTTTTTAAATCTTTTTTTATTCTACTTCAAGTCTCACCATTTGCATATTTTTCTGTTGAGTTTGTTGCAAAAGTTTCGCCACAATTTGTAGGGAAAACTGAGATACATTGTAGAAGCAAGACAACTGTATGTGTTTATTAAAATATACATGAATATGGCAATGAAAAGTTCTACAGGAGTTCTATTCTGCAAACTTTTGAAAGCTCTGTCAAGAAGGGGCCATTCATTGTTTTAAAAAAAATATGAAAAGCAAGACAGTACAAGGAGACCAGTGGTTAGAGAAGTTTTATCTCGTTTCTATTTTTTTTTTTTCCCCTTTCAGTTTCCCTCTTGCCAAATATTAACATGACATTGACACTTTGAAAAGACTTTTAAAAAAGTTATGAAAGGAGGATATTTTATTTTGAACTGAAACTTATTTATCAGAGGCATTAAAGCTCACCTAAAATATTTTACCTATGAATTTCTTTCTCATTTTGCAGCCGGGCTGGGAGCAACGAGTACATGCAGATGGGAGAGTGTTCTTTATTGATCATAGTAAGTTGACCAGAACCTTGTAGAGACTAACAAAAACTGCCACTCTGTAAAAAACTGCCACTCTGTAGACAGACTGTCACTCTGTAGACAGACTGCCACTCTGTAGACAAACTGCCACTCTGTAGACAGACTGACACTATGTGGATACACCGCCACTCTTTAGACAGACTAACTCTGTAAACAAACTGCCACTATGCAGATACACTGCCACTCTGTAAACAGACTGTATCTCTGTGAACAAACAGCCACTCTGTAAACAGACTGTCACTCTGTGGCCACACTGTCACTTAGTGGACACGCTGCCACTCAGTGCACAGTGCCGCTTTGTAGACAAACTGCCACTCTGTAGACAAACTGCCACTCTGTAAACATGCTGCGATGTCACTGAAATGTACCATAACTAGCTTATACAACTTAAGAGAGTAGCTTTGGACGTTGTCCCTGCTTTGGATGTGTAGTCTGTCTCACACCTCTCCTCCTTAACTCCAAACCCTGTATCTTCCTAATCCACCTTCCCACCCATTCCCTTACTTAGAATAACAGAGTGAAGTGCAAATCTCTGCTTCCAGCCACTGTGCCCAATACTTTTCAGTCACCAAGATAAAGATTGATGATAATATTTCTTGTCCTTTTACAGATACAAGTAGTACCCAGTGGGAAGATCCAAGACTACAGAACCCGGAAATAGCCGGTCCAGTAAGTTGCTTTTCGCAGTGTATGACGTTAACTATGTGCATCAGACACCGTTTAAATAATGGCTAATTGTTATCTTTCGGCAGATTCTTGTGTCCTCAATTTTGTGGAAGTGTCCACTCATTCAAGATATTCTCGTTGTCTATTCTATTTCAATTTTGGTGGATTCGATTTCATAATATGTATTTAAACTTGTTTCCTTGTAATGTATATAATCAAATACAAAATAACAATGTGATGGAGCTTCGGAGGCACCCACAGGAAGCTATACAAAGCTTGTAAACGTAGGCCTCCATTTACATAATGAATTAGGTAAAGTAATTATCAAACCAAGACAAAGCAAGAAGAATAGATGAACACAAACACGAAAGGTGTGTACTTTATGTGAAAACATTAAATCGTGAGCGTAATGTTTAATTTAATATAATATAATGTTTAATCTTGTTTTTGCAGGCTGTCCCATATTCAAGAGATTACAAGAAGAAGTATGACTTTTTCAAGTTAAGACTGAAGAAGCCAAAGGCAGTAAGTTAACATTTTGTGTCTGTTTTTTTCTTTCTTTTTTTTAGCAGTTGATTTGAGACCCTCTCGTCTCTCGTATCTCGCATCTCGAATAAAGCAGTCCTTGAGTGGCTTCATATTGTAAGATATGGACCATCTATAATAAGTTGGGTTGTATTGAAAAAGTGTAACCGCAACTATGAAACTTAAAAATGTGTTACTCATGTCTTCTGTCTCTTTCTCTTCTTTGGAAAAGTTAAACCTTGTTAGGTTCTAACTTTTGCAAACACCGTGAAATTGTGACTGGGATACATAGAAAAAGAAATTCTCGATAGTTATCACCATGCTAATGCTGATGGCGGCATAGCGGAATTGGTAAAATACAGACTTATGTTCCTTTGGTTGTTGGTTGTTGTTACTACTCTGTTAGCCAGTGATTTGCCTTTTGTCTTTCACACTGGAAGTCATCAGTTGCTATCAATTTGTAGGGTGGAGAAAGCCGAATAAGTTGTTTCTCAATGTGTCCACTAGAATCAATCGTCTGTATTTTTTTATCTTTACCTTTTTTTTTTCAGTCTAACATTCCAAATAAATTTGAGTTGAAGTTAAAGAGGAGTAGTATCCTTGAAGATTCATACAGAGGAGTGATAGTGGTGAAGAACCCGGATCTACTCAAAGCTCGGTTATGGATTGAATTTTTAGGAGAAACCGGTCTGGACTATGGGGGTGTCGCAAGGTAGAGATTTGGATCCACTATTGTCCTGTTCAGTGTGTATACCTATCAAAACTGTAACAGTAACAAAATATTTGTATTTCTAGGTGATCAATTCTGTAAAAATTTTTCAGGTAGTTTTGAATGGTTTTTTTTTATGAGGTTAACCTCCATTCTGAAGATTAACCTGTGGTGATGTAAGGTGACATATTGTATCGTTTGGTGGTTTATTGTTAGGTGACTTGAGCCTGTATTTGGCGAGGTAGTATCTATGGTGGTAACGACACAGGTGGGCAAATTGAGGGCCTGTGGGAAGGTTTGAAAATGCCTATTAACATCGATGCAATGTTTTCTTCCAACCATAAATCAATTGAAAGAAACTAGAAGGATGTAGGAAGTATTTACATCAGGTTTATAACTATAGACAACATTCGTCACAGCTGAATGTGCTTCATGAAAATGACTTTTGTTTTCTTTCTCTCTTCCGTTGTGTAGAGAGTGGTTCTTTTTGCTATCCAGAGAGATGTTTAACCCTTATTACGGACTCTTTGAGTATTCAGCCATGTAAGTTAACAAATTACCTCTCTATTGTCTGTTTCTGATATTTTTAATTAAGGGGAGGGGAGGGGAGGGGAGGGGGACCATTTTTTTCAATACTCAAAAGTTGTTTATATGAATAAAAATTGGAAATGTATGATGTTTTGGACACCTAGAAAAACTTGAGCAAGAAAATCATTATTCTAGTTGAAATATGGAGCTGTGATTGCAGGATAACACAGTCTTATTATTCACATTATCGACCTAAAATTCCAAATGTATTCTCTTATTTGCAGGGATAACTACACACTTCAAATCAATCCCAATTCAGGCCTTTGTAATGAGGACCATCTTTCATACTTCAAGTTCATTGGCAGAGTTTCTGGTATGGCAGTGTACCATGGCAAATTACTGGATGGTAAGATGTCTTGAAGTTGCTTTCCATCGTCAATTCTTTTAATTTTTTGTTTTGAAGCATCATATGGTGGGTGACGATAGCCAGACTGGACAGTATTAGAATATTCCATTTACCAGTATGTGTCATTCTGAAGATACGGTTATCCACGGTAATGTATGGACAATCCGACATAGCAGAACTAGTACCTACACATTAGAATGGCTAAAATCTGTGAATGATAAACAATGGTCATGGTATTGTAACTCACATATTAACTTGGGTTCAATTTTAGCAAAGCTATTGTGAAAATTTGATATTTTTGGATATTTATAGGTCGTCTCAGCAGTTGTTGCTCATTCATTCATTCATGCATTCATTCATTCATTCATGCATTCATTCATTCACATTCAATGTAATGTTTTGTATACATCACCTACAGCGGAAGTCGACTCTTTTCAAACTCTCTGTTGAATACGTACACACTCTTTATGTACCACAAAAGTCTAAAATATTACAACTGTTTGCCAAATCCACTTCATTCTTCATTCTTCACGTTTGAAACTTAAGAAATTGTTTGCATCATCCAAAGTAAAATTTTGTTTTGGCAACTTCTCTAAATTGCAAAGTAGCCATTCTAATGCATATCATTGTATCGGCCTAACCACTTACATGTTGAATATTGACACTCTCAGGCAGAGGTTCAGTCCCTGGCAACACATTAGATGTCATAATTTCCTTCATCTGTTAGTTTATCCGTGAGCAAACATTATATCGACAGCAACATGAGGATATGAGGTGAAATACAAAATACTTCTCTGCCGATGGATATCTTGTACTGCAATGTAGTGAAAGACCTTGAAAAATTGTATCCTCTCAGTTAAAGTTGAAGATTTTCACCTCATTTAATCCATTTTTGTTTTTTTGTTTTTTTTGACAGCATTTTTCATCAGGCCTTTCTATAAGATGATGATTTCCAAACCTATAACCTTGGCAGATATGGAGGCTGTGGTGAGTAAACTTGACAAACTCATTCCTTGGTTAAGAATAAAGAAAGTTTGCTCATTTTGGGTCTTTGCAAAATCTGGTATGTTCCTTCAAGGTTTACTAAAAGAGCATTTTCAGTCGTCCATCAAGATCTAAGTATATAATAGAAGATAGATTGCAAAATACCCCGGGGGGGCAGGGATGCAGGGGGAGGGGCTGTATACAGTAGAAATGCAGATTCTCCCTCAGGAAAACTGGAGGATAGGATTTTCCATCTTATGTAGATGCTTATTTGTCACATAGCTGTGAACAACTGACAAAGCGAAGCTCAGCCGTTATTTCCTTTCATGGGGTCAGGAGTTTTACAGCGTTTTAGCTTCAGTTGGTCACTTTGAATATGCTTGATATTCTTGTTCAACTTGCACTCATTAATTAAAATGAATCCTTTTAATGGAAAGCAAGCATTCTCCTCAAAGCTGTGACCGACAACAGTAAATGTCCAGTTCTGAGAAAAGGTTACTCGGTGTGCCATCCCCAGTAATTCCACCATTAGTTTGTACCGAGTCATTGGCAGAGTAATTTCACAACAGCGATGTCTAACAGCATCTCTTTAAACTCCTATCCCTCTGTGGTGGTTAGAGGCTGATGTAAAGGTACTACAAAATAGATCTCTCAACGTAACAGCTACGTACAGCTTTGTATCCCTTAGCGATCCCTAGCGATGTCTAACAGCATCTCTTTAAACTCCTCTCCTCTGTGGTGGTTAGAGGCTGATGTAAAGGAACTGCAAGATAGTTTTCTCAACATAACAACTACGTACAGCTTTGTAATCCTTAGATTTAAGCCCTGATCGTTTGGATAAACGTTAACAAGCATTGTCTTTTACTTTTCTTCTTCTTCTCAGGATTCAGAGTACTATAATTCACTTCTCTGGATCAAGGAAAATGACCCCAGTGATCTTGAACTGACATTCTCAGTAGACGAAGAGAGTTTTGGTGAGGTCAGTATACCACTCACTCAGAAAATGTTTTTCTTTTGCAAGCTGAGAGGGTGAGTGGGGAAAGGGGTGATAAAAAGTGAAGTTTTTGTCGGTGTGTTACAACACGGGGGTTTGTGTTTCATTACTGTACTTTCACAACATCTGTGCACCCCACCCACCACCTCTCTGAGCCACTCATGTAACTTTTGCAGAATTTGCAAGTCCTTCCAAAGGAAGTAAAGTTCCTTCTAGCCTAAGATGTTGTAAATCAGTCGATATTCAGCCGGTCAAATGACAATGCTGGTAATGTCTGCATAGTTATTTTAATGCAAACCACACTGGGGCCTGGTCACATCCGCTCTGTTCTGATACTCACATTGAAAAGAGACAGAATTTGTATCGATGTATTATACACTTATCGCCGCACTAATGCATGCATCGGGATTGGGAAGATGTGGGTATGCAAACACACATATGTCTTTAAACTTAGCTTTGGAAATTAAATTATGCAAAGAGGTCTTTGGGGTCCTCGAGTGGTAATCATTCCACCAGTTTTCTGTGTACAAAACAAACAAACAAACAAAGGTCTATGCAAATGTTAAAGGGTGTGAAGACTCGCGCAAAAAGAAACGCCTAATGCCGGTAATCTGACCTAGTTTCGAATGAGGTGTAACAGAAGTGTTAAACACTACCATCGATCCCAGAAAATACACACACAGCTTGCTACCGTCGGTAATTAGACACTTGTGTACAGTCAGTACATACAGCTGCGGTCAATACCCACAGCACAGTGTACAAACAATACAGCAATGGACATCTCAGGTCCAGCTAAAGATAACAAGGTGTCACGTTTCATTACTGTCTGCATTTTGTAGCGACAAGAGAAAAACTCCACTTGCAAGCAACAGAAAGTTAACTTTTTCACAGGGCGGCACGCGGTTTGGGGCGAGTCTTCAATGCCTTTAAGCAAATAGAAGTTATGTGTGTATGAATTGAAAATGTTTTTCTAAGAACTTCTCTTTTATCTCTTTCTCCATGTAACTTTCCCGTTGTCTCTTTTCCATTTGCAGACCAAAACAACGGCATTGAAACCTGGTGGAGCATCGATTGATGTCACAAATTTCAACAAACAAGAATATATTAAGTATGTTTGCTTCTTTGGCCCTCACATGGCTCTTCAATTTTTGCCCTTTGTGCTAAAAATGAAGCAAATTCAATGCTTGTAACTAATGTATGTGATAGAGGATGATATCATGTTGTAGGGTAATCCTTCATATAATCGACTGAGGACTTGATCAAGTCAAAAGATGACATCCCATAGCCTCTAGTGTTTAACGCTAGCTACTGTTATTCATAATTTGTATAATTTTGCTCTCTGATAACTCTTTGCAAAATGTCACCAAAAAATAATGGAGTTGCTAACATGACCTGATACTAGTGTGGAAGTCCATAAATAATGTTGCCTTGCTTTCACCATGAGAATATGACAAGAGAAAACAAAAGGAAAGTAAAATATTACACCCTCCTGGTGGCACCATGACATCAAAGAGGAACAAAGTGGCAGCGCCGCTCCCTGGCATGACCTATTGAACCAGCGTATCTGCTAAATGGAACAAGAATCTTAACTAAGCTGTTGTAGCTGGAGTTGTCCATCACTAGCATTCTCTAGCACTAGGGTGGGCAACCTACGGCCCGCGGGCCACATGCGGCCCGCCAGTGGTTTTTTTTGCGGCCTGTGAGATGTCTCAAGAAAAAAAAAATCAATCTATTTACATCATTACAAAAAACGAGCTAGGTGCTTAGAATTTATTGGCACTAATGATGCTGTCAGGTAGGCCTTTTATCCCCATTAATAATCAACTGTACTGTATTGACATTATGTTTTTGTGAATACAGATTAAGTAAACACACCTATTGCTTGAAAGTCCTCGGAATCAAAGGTTTGAAATCAACAGCAGGTCGTTGGTTAGGTGCGGCCCAGTCAATTTTTCACTCCTTATATCTGACCCATTCATTCAAAAAGGTTGCCCACACCTGCTCTAGCACATAAGATGAATATGATGGTTAGGTTTGATTCTCCCCTAAAATTAATAATTAGAAGGACCCTGAACATATTTGTAAATTTTTTAGAAAGTGACAGATGTATATATGTGTAATTCAAATATGAAAAGAGTAACATTTCATTTTGTCGATGTATGGTTGAAATCAATTTTACAGAACAATTATGAGAAGTCTTCCATGAAATGGAAAAGTTTTAGAAAAGACAATATCAAGACAGAAACTTTCAAACAACTATCATCAGATTTTCAGAGCAAAGTTTGTTACCAAAAGAATTTAATATATTGGACACTTTTTTTGTTTTTGTTTAGATATTTTTGTGGAAAATAAGAATAGGGTTTGGTTCACAGGGGATGTTAGCAACACTTCAAGTTGACATTTGAAATTGTAAAGATTTTTTAAATTTTGGTCATTAATACAAACAAGTGTCTATGAGCTGTTCAATATGTAATAAAAATGTGTGAAAATGTTGTATGTATATTGTACACTGACGTAGATATTTTGTTTGTTTTAAGATTTTATAAATATTGGTAATTAAAACAAACAAGTGTCTATGAGCTGTTCAATATGTAATAAAAATGTGGGAAAATTATGTAAATTTTGTATGTATAATGTACACTGACGTAGATATTTGGTTTGGTTTTGTAATGGCTCTAACAAGTTAGTGTGGTTAATTTGAGGTACACTGACTGTAATTTCAGGTTGGTTAAAAGTAAGAACATGTCGCCTGTCCAGGATACAGTGTGATAAAGTATTTTCAAGATTCTTTGGTTTAAACTGTATCGTTCATAACATAGCATGGAATTGTGTAGTTATAACAGTAAAGCCCACAAATGAGTCAGTCAGCTATTTTTTATTTAATGCCATTTATTGAAAAATTATTATAAGTAATATTAACAAAATTAAGATTGTAGTTTTCCTTTGGTTGTTTGAGTATCATTTCGGCCTTGTGTCATGTCTTCCATCATGCGGCTGAGGTTAAAGTTCATTCATTAAACGATTCTTGCCTTTTGCCCCTTCTTCTCAAAGGTTAGTGATAGAATGGAGGTTTGTCAACAGGATCAAGATACAGATGGCAGCTTTCAAGGAGGTAAGTTTTAAGTAACTTCAAAAATACCTGACTTTAGGTAATCAGAATCAAACATACTAAGCTTATCTGAAATGTACTCATGAAATGCAAATTACCTCTATAAGTTTGATGTATCACTTTCTATTCATTCTCTCATCTCTCATTTTCACTTTTCTCACATTTTTTTTTTTGCCAACAGGGATTTGCAGAACTCGTTCCTATTGAAGATCTGAAGGTCTTTGATGAAAATGAAATTGAGGTCAGGAAGTTTCTTTCCCTATCTAAAAGTTCTCTAACCCCCCTCCCATCTGCTCCCTTCTTCATCCCCTCCCCCTTCCCCACCCATCTAACCTTTTCTTCTTCCCCCTCCTTTCTCCATCTTAATTAAAACTTACATGCTGCTGATTTATCATTTAGTTAATGGACTAAAGTAATAAACCCAATCTCTTGTATTTCACACAACAACAGTTTGGAAAACAACATCTGAAGGTCTGTGCTTAAACTTTCCAAAAAGTTATCTTACTCGGAAGTTCTGAAGATAATACAATATTTTGAGTAACTGAGAATGTGGAACACAGCCTTTTAATTCAGTGATTAGATATCATAATGTTAACATTCTCTCTGTATCAGGTTAGGTAAACAATACACAGTTTGTCCATTGCTTTTCTTCCCTTTCATCTAAAACTTTCAATAAAGCTGAAACTCTGAAATCTTCAGCCTTTGTAAACTATCAATAAATACTGTATGAAGCAGATAAACAAATGAATTTGGTTGAGAAAGACTTAAGGAGATTGGAGGTGCACTTACTTGCTTGGTAAATGTTGTTCATATTTTGTTTTCTCCTTTAGCTTCTGTTGAGTGGACTCGGTGACATCAATGTAAATGACTGGAGGACCAACACTGCCTACAGAGGTGGTTACCATGCCAACCATGTTGTAATACAGTGGTTCTGGAAGGTAAATGAGGCCTTTAATGATCTCCTGGAGATACGTAGAACAGACAGTTGCTCAATGAATAATTAGTTTTTTTGTAAAAAATCATTTTTATGTTTTTGTACTTGGCCAAAAGCAATTTTGCATTTCAATTTTAATTCCTCAGGCTTGTTACTGTATCACACAGGTTTGAGACATAACCCCCCATCCCCTCCCCCTTGTCCTCCATCATTACCCTTAGGTTCTTGTTTAAATTCATTTTGCATTTGGCAGTTGCTTCATTACATTGCATTACATTACCGTACGTTATGTTACATTATAGTCTGTTTTGGTAGGGACATGTATATCGACATGTATACTAATGTGAAAATACAGCACTGGAATATGCTAGTGCTTCAGCATTCACTCTTGGGTGTGTTCCCGATTACCCAGGATGTCGATGATAAAAGTCTGGATAATTTTTTTTTTTTCCTGCCAACTTGTACAAAGATTCAAAGAGCATGGATGAATGTAGCCATCCAATGTGTGCCACCGAAAAATTACTTCTTATAAAACTAAATGTCTCTTCCAATGTTTAATCATTTTCTTCTCGTTTGCTTCTCAGGCTGTTCTGTCTTTCGACACAGAGATGAGATCTCGCCTTCTCCAGTTTGTGACAGGAACATCCAGGGTGCCAGTCAATGGGTTCGCTAACCTCTACGGCAGCAATGGCCCCCAACTGTTCACCATCGAGCTTTGGGGAAGTAAGGATTCACTACCTCGGGCCCACACATGGTTAGTAACTTCACATTGGATGATCATGTGATGATGGCATTGGTGTCATTACAAAGATTGTAGAAAGTAAATTTATAGAAGGGTGGGGAGAGGGGGGGTGGAGTGGAGGTCAAATGCCAAATATTTCAGGGTGTAATGATAAACTAAGATTACCCATGGACCATGTATATATGTGCTTTACCTCCCTATATTGCAATCAGTTCCTTTTGCTCTTACCTTGGGCATGTTATTATTTTAAAGATGTAGCTTGGTCTCTCATAATTTGCATTTAAAAATCTTGGTGAGAAATTGCTATTGCCATCAACTCATTCGGAAATAATTGTACTGTCTGAGCGAGAACCCTAATATAGTTTGTAGTGGAAATTGAGTAGAGTTTATGGGAATGGGACTGCAGTTATATAATTTTAGTAGTGAAATACAATCACTTGCTGTAAATCTCAATTTATTCTATTAACAAGCATAACATATATCGTAGGAGGATTTAAAATGGTCTTTACAAACGACCAACGCTTTGAACACAACTGATATTCCCCTTAATGAGGAGGAGTTGATAGTGGTATAATTTAATCTTTTTTATCTTCAAGGACTATTTTTGAAAAGATCAAAACCCCTGAAATCATTTCCTTTGACTGATACCCTTTGCAGTTATAACACTCTTTGAGGTTCCACTTTTTGTTTATCTTCTCAGCTTCAATCGCCTGGACCTACCGCCCTACGATTCTTACTACACAATGGTAGAGAAACTTCGGACAGCCGTAGAGAACGCCCAAGGCTTCGAAGGCGTGGATTAAAGTCAAACAGAAAAAATGCACCTTGTTTGGAATAGCAGGGTTTATAGATTATCTCTTTTTCATTCTGTATATTAATCTCGGTAATCACCCACTGTTTATACGAACGGTGTGCTTACCCAGGGACTTAATTGGACCGGAGGAACGAGCAGAGACTGGGACCCGGGAGTTTGCAGCTGTTAAAGGTGTCTTAATACACCGTCAGAGAAGCGCTAATTAGGGGAGAGGAGGTCTGTCATATTTAGTGTAGCATAAAATACTATATATGACATGGATTGAATCATTAAGATGTGATGTTTGTATGACCTGAGGGATTATTGCTTGCCAGATATCAATATGCTAGACAATTCCCTATTCCTGGTAGAATCATTTTGTATTATCAGTCACTAGTGGATGGAATTAATGGCAATCACCATCATGGTGTCAATATTGGACTTTGACATGTTGATTTTAACTGCCAAAGTTTAACCATCAGCAAAAATCTCATCTGTGTAAGTGACTAAACAACCAAGTTTAGAACAGGGTTTTAGTTCAAGTTAACTCTTTGTTGAAAAGAAAAGAAGGATTTTGTGGGCTCAAATGATTACAAATGCAAGATTAAATTTGTGTGGATTGCAGTCTGTTTTTCTATTTTTTGTTTGGTGATATGAAGATGAAGCATTAGTTAATACTACAGTTACATAATTTGTATGTTAATCAAACAAGTGGGTTAACAACAAGTTGGCATCTTCATCAAGTTTGCCTTAATGGAGCATTCCAGACAATTTCCTTATTTAGAACGTATCTAAACATTGTTTATGTATGAAGTACCATAACCTGCCCAATTTCTGGAAGACTGTCGAGTACCGGCACTAACGTTTTACCGAAAGTTCTCTCGTCCACAAACAAAACAGCATTGAGAACAAATCAATCCTGGATTGGCGATGACACGATCACAAGATACTGGAGGAGGATAGAAACGTTTGGATCTATCATTTCAGAAAATGTCGTATCTAATATTTAGAACGGTTATGGAAAAATAAATTTCCAGAGACATGATTATTAGGAACATATTACTATTTGAATCGATGCATTGCTGTGTATTTATTATGCAGTGAAGGACTTTCGATTGTAAGCTATAGTTATATTTAAGAGATGAGGGACGGTATGTAAAAAATTTAAATTTTGCCATCAGCGTTCGTTGTTGGTGGTCCTCTTTTGGCTAAACTATTGTGTAATTTTGCATCTCATATAAGAGCATTCATGTTATACATGGGCTATCTTTATGTAAGCTGTGACTATTTTTTTAAAGGAGGGGAAGGGGGAGGGGGGGGGGGAGTAGAAAAAGTTAGGCAATGCCTTTCAAACTTCTTTTAGAAAGACAGACAATGTATGCACATATCTTTTCACTTCTTGTAAGCACTGCCAGTGCTGATTTATCAAAGTTTGGTCCTTTCAACAAAGGAAGAACAAACTGTAAAACGAAAACTAGGCAATGCTTACCCAAACCTTATTTCTACAGTTTCAAGTTGTTGTGTTGCAGAGAATTCATTTTCACATCTTAAAGGCTCTTAGATTGTAAGGTATTAAAGCAAAGGCAGGGCATTATCCCTCATTCTTTTGCAAAAAAAAAGAATAAAACTTTTAAGAAGACATGCCTTGTTGTATAGGTACAATGCTATTAGGGTTACCTGTTGATATACTGTGGGAGAGACAGTTAAGGGTGAGAATGAGAGAGAGGGTGGGTAGTATACAGGATTGAGAATGTGGGGGGGGGGGGTCAAGCTAATGCTCAGTAATGTCGAAATTTACCACCCATTGTGAAAATTTATTGATGTCGGAGCACTGCTTTATCGACTGTTTTTATAGAGAGGCATTGCTTATTTTCAATATTTACCAGTTTGGTAAACTTTTATAATTCCACGTCAATCTTCACTTTCTGTCTATGTATATTGAAATCTGGGAATGTGAAGACCTTGAAGATCAATGTTAACATAGCTTGGTTTTGTTTTCTAAAATCTTCATATTGAATTTTATAATTTTGAAGTATTGAAAGGAGAGCTAAATAAATCTCTGTCAACATTGAATCTTTTAGTGAGATTAGTCAAAGTAGTAGAAGTCATTTAAGTAATGAAAGAATCCTAGTAGCTGGGTCATGGGTTCCTATTAGCCCACATCTCACATTTAATGATGCAAACTATAGCTTAACAATCATATTACAATAATGGTAATTTGGAGCATATTATCATAAACACATCAATGCTCTGTTTACTGTTCTTCTATATTAAACTGAAAGATAGAACTTTGGCATTATTGATTTAAGGAACCTAATATGGGAAACTGATGAAAGGATAGTTATCTAGCCAGATAACTGGTCACCTAGCCAGATAACTGGTCACAATGTATTGGTGGGTTTAAGTATCAGTTCAGGTCCTTATATAAGTGGAAGAGAGGAAGGAGGTTTTTGTGATTCTTTATTTTTTTGTGAATTTAAAGACCTTATATTGTAATTTTCAATTTGAGGTTATTTTTATTGCAAAGGGTAAATATTGGTAAATGGCATAATATAGTGTCTACACAAAGTGCAATTTTAGATGTTGGTGCGTGTGGTGGTGTGGATCAGCTACACATGATAGCAGAGCATGTATCCTTTTTTTTTTGTGGTTATTTTATTGTTGGAATTGTTAAACTGAATGAAATATTTAACAGTAAAAAACAGAATACTGACCAGAATACAGCATGTGTAATATTCTATAACAGCAGATTGCTCACTACAGGCTTTTACTACCAGGCTAGTATTCAAGGGAAGGAATGGGTTATATGTAAGGTATTTTTTTATAAGCCTTGTGTTATCGATTTAGGTTAATTTTCAAACAGTTAATTAATCGGTTAATTAAAATAATTTACTAACCCATATGTAGTCCTTTTCATTCAAATTATTTCCATACATAAAGTTCACAGAGTTGGTTCATTTGATAATTTAGATTATGAAACCATCCAAGCTCTACAATCATTATTATTATTATGACTATAATCTGTTTCTTCCTGTATCATATGATGCCTTGTCATTACAACGTATCATGTATAATGCATGTTGTGCGAAAAGTTCTTCGTTTAGAGCCCACACGGTTTCCAAAATGTTAAAATGTAATTGGATGCCTTCAGTGAAAATGGCTTGAATTATTAACAATAGTATTGTTGTGCAACCATAGTAGTCAATAGTCACAAAAGACAAACATAATGTTAAGTGTCAGAGGACTACTTCATAGCTCCTTTTACATAACAAATGATCCTTGAATAATTTGCCTGGGAGGGGGTGGGGTAGGTCTCATTAACCTCTTCCAGTTAACACTTCTTTTTGATGTAGCTCATGTTGTGTTGTTTTTCATGGATTTCCATCTTGTTTGTTATGGCTAACAAAAGTCCTTCTTGGGCTTGAGCTAGTGTTAGTATACATATTTGTTTCTTCACCTGATATCTGGTTTATATGGATATATTTAGTTTTTTTACATGCATATATGTATATGCATGAATATATTTATATATGTATATGCATATATGTAGTTTTTTTAGTATAAATCTTTACATCAGTCAGAAGAGTCGAGACGCATGCATTTTAATTTCTTTTTTCTTGATAAAATTGACAAATGCAATATCATGAATATTTCAAGCTGTTCCCCTCCTCCCCTTGGACTTCACAGAGCCAAGGCTTTATAATGTTAATGGGCATGTCATTTTTTGAACTTTCATTGATTGTGCATTTTTAGTTTTAACAATATCTTCTTTTTGTTTATAACAGTTACTCATTTACATATTTTTTTCTTCTTTTTTTTATCAAATGAAAATATGAGATATTCGTGTACATTAACATTATTACAAAAGGACTTTGTATTTGTCTTTTGTTGCTCAAGTTTAATTAAGAGGATATATTGGATAAGGATATATTGTATTTGAACAAGAGTTCAGAGATAAAACAGTTGTCAATAGTAGTGAAATTTGTTACACCAGTGGACAATGTCTGGAGATGTTGAAGGTCCGAAGATATGTCCGGCACAAGTTTATTTTTGAAAAATTCAACCGTCTTGTTTTGATTAGAAACTGGAGCTGCTAATTAGATTTTGGAGCCAATTTCTGAAAAAAAATAGTAAAAATCTAGTAAAAAAAACTTTCAAAAAATTTACCAATTTGTAGGGATTAGCACTTGAATGTGTTGGTTAGAAAGTGTTATCAGATTCAGGCCTGTAAGCCCAGTCGGGGCAGTACCTTCCCAGTCCAGACTTCTATGCCACCAATCTGTTCCACGATCATGTATACAGAAACTTCACATTGTACAGGACATTAGAACCTCACGCCAACTCTGCATTCCTGGCTACAACTGTGGCAGTCAGGCAGTGATGTACTTATCGTTGCAAAACAGGAAATTAGAAAAGTTTTCAGACCGACTTGTTTGTAGTGAACCTGTAAAGGTAATGAAGTGCTTATTCTAATATATAATCTTGACAAAATTAATCTCAACATTTGACATGAAGAGTAAATATACAGTGCAACAGACGTGCACCGGCTTACTGTACCAGTGTTCTAACACCGTACAAATGGAACTATCAAGAACTGATAACCGCAGTGTGATAGTGACAGAGACACTCACTATAAACGATGCCACTGCAACATTTCACGATGCAACTATGAATAAAATGTATCATTGGTTCACACATAAACAGACCTCAAAACGGTACCCATGTACCAAACATCACAATTAAACCATGTATTGGATCGTGAAGAAATCGGTGTGGATTTAACTGAACTGCACACGTTTGACTGCAAATGTTGAAGAATAAACACGCAGAGATGACAACACACTACACATGGTTGGTTTTTAAACTGGATTATATTAAACCAACAACCGGAGGAAAGAAAGTTCAGCATTTCTACCTTTCAGAACTTACTACAAACCTGATTCCCTTCAAGACTACATTAAAAATGAAAATGGTGAAAAAAAGTTAGATTTGATGTCCTTATGCTTAGCCAATGTACAGCCATTCCGTTTTTACACATGTATATTACATAGAAATATATGTACACCATTGTTTTCTATAGATTTTTTTTTTTGTGATTTCCGAGCCCAGACCATAAATACGAAATAAATATAAGGCTAATTGATTGATTGGCCTTCGTTTTTATCAATTAATTAAGTCTTTCATAGACCCTATCCCTTCATGCTTCTGTTGATCCTTTCAAAAATGATTCCAAAAAGTTGAATATATGTGAGAAGCATGAAAGCTATACTTCTCTTTTTCATTTTTTTTTTTTTAGAAACAAAGGATATGATAAGAACGAAGGTCGATTCCAACATTTAGGCAGAAAAGTAAAATGCTTAAATACTTCAGCAATGTTGCAACCTTCTGTGAGGGGTAGAAAGTTTCTCCGTTTTTGGAAAAAAAAAAGACATCTAACAATTGTACTTACCATTGGAAATGGGAGTCCAAAAAATATACTACTGTTAATCATTCCTCAATGGCAAAAACGTTTTGCACTATTATATCCAATCCTTAATTACTCTGCTTTAATGCACATTTTCTGATACTTCAATTCTCCACCCTCCCACCCCATTTCATGTAGAAGTCTCTGCTTGAGGGTCACATCTGAATGAGGTTCTTGTTTAATTTTGCTTTTTCCAGTAAACTGCACGCTACTTTTGGGTCTACTACCAGAGTTTTAACATGTCACTTCAATTGAAGGTCGGAGTCAAATCATCACCATCATATCCATGGGGATCAACATACTTGAGTGACATCACATTTTAAATGATCAACTTACTTGAGTGACTTCACATTTGAAATGTAGTGTCTTGTTGACTCAGTACAGCCACTGTTCACCATTACCCAAACAAGCTATTATGAAATACTTGGCCATATTGTTCAAAATGTACTGAGATTAAACCTTGTTATCCAGAGTAATGCAGTCTTACTCCCGAGCTCTGATCAGGAGGGAGGGAGGGGGGGGGGGTGGAGGGATGTAATATACACCTCCATCTTCAACCCTACACATCAGATCAAAAGTAGTTCTTGGCACAATGCCCTATATGGGAGTGTACTTCAAAGACCTAGGGTCACACACCCTCCTCTTTAAATACTGGATCCATCTCTGACTCTGTTCGTACAAGCTGCTACAGGAGTTATTCATTGCACACATATTATACTTACATTGCAAGTGACTTTCACAGATATCTATATATATCACAGATCGGCCAGTAATAACTGGTCACACACCAGACCAAGTAACTCTCTGCTGCTGCATGACATTTATTTGCCATAGACATTGGTGTAACCTCTGGCCTGTGTGCTATTCCATGACATTTTATTCATATACGAGGGGTTTCAAGTGACTTAAACTGTGACTATAATTGGTGTCCTCGGCACGTCTATAATCCAATAAATGAAAACATTTTTCTCTCTCTCTTACTGAACAGATGTCACTTCTTGTAAGTCAGACAGCCAGTAATAATAGTCTCTAACACTGTCAGGTTATTTAAATGGAATTGAAAAGAACCAAACTTTATTATAAGCTGTTACAATCTTAGTGGAGTTACACAATCTTAGTGGAGTAACAATCTTAGTGGAGTTACAATCTTAGTCGATTAACAATCTTAGTCGAGTTAACAATATTACTCCTGGGCGTTTGAGGATGACACACTCTTAAATTTAACAGCAGAACAAAATGGCTCAAAACGGATGCTGAAATAGATTATTCAATGTAACTGTGTTATGTGGTCTCTGCAGCACATTTTTTGTCACTTCTAGAGACCTTTCATGCAGCTTAAAAACTTGCAAATTACACTATATACCACAGGTGGGGGTAAACTCTCTGTTAAGTGACAATAACCACCCCCACTACAGCAGCAGCACAAGTGTTGATATTAAGTATGTTACATTGAAGTATCCAGCAGAACATTGCTGTGATCAAAGATTGTTATCATCTAACACTTAAACCAAATTATAAATCTTAAGCTTCCTACTTCCTTAATTCTCTACAACCTGACCTACCTCACAGCAAGGTTGTGGGTTGGATGAGGGGAGAGAGTGGGGGGGGGGGAGGGGACTGACCTTCATCTCACTCACTCACTCATCTCATTCTCAGTTCCCATTCAAGATTGGCCAAGCACAATTATGTACAGTAACACTTCACCTGTACCTAACATGCAGTTGCTCTAAAGCTGAGGTTATACATAAATTAAATACAATTGACCAAATGGAATGCAGCACACTAGAAGCCTTCCCATCTGCCCCCAAATCTATGCCCCAACCTTTAGAAGTGGTGTAATCTGAATACAGAAATAAAACTACATGTAGGTTTATATCAAGCGCTTGGTAAAGACATCTCACAATAAATGGCCTTCCAAACTTTGTAAATAACTAACAAGATTATCGTAAACTGACTCTTTCACTTGAGCAGAGGTCTTTTCACTTATTTTGGGCTATTTGAGCAAGATGTTGTAATAAAAAATAAAGAAAATAAGACAAAAATAACCCCAATGAATACTCACTCATCGTAATAACTTTGCATAGACAGGACCCTTTTTCTACAGAAAACGGGCACAAAAGGCAGCAAGTTAAGCAGCCACCAACATTTTCGATCAAGAGCTTTCATTTTGACCATTACACCAAAATTTCCATTATCCATGTCATGATTTTTCACAACAGCCCTACAATTTAGACATTTACAATCCTGTGGAATCAAAACCTCCACTAACAGTCACAAATTTCACACAGATATGCAAATTTACTTCACCTTCAACTTGACCATCAACACACTAGAGAATTGATTTTTGTGCAGGCTGTTTCATTTTGCCTCCTGAACAAACCAGTACAGGCAACAGAATGGAACCAGTAGCAATGGTTTTTTAATTGCACTTTTGGCAGATATCATCACTCCTGATAAAGACATGATACACAGCCAAAACTACATAAACACTTGAGAAAATAGATCACGAGATGGCTTATACAATACACTCCTGTCTGATATTAAACCAATCTCCACCGATTCAAAAGCAACATGAACCATAGTGGCAATTACTGTCATCCCATATCATAACTGGTGTAAAAAAAAAACAAACAAACATGTTAACCCACCATATAACTACAAACTTAAAGTTTACCATACACAACTCCATACACAAATCTTTTAAACCCGACAAAAGTATGGACCAAGCTTCATCGACACCTTGTGTCGACTACTGCAAGAGAGGTTTATTCAAGATTCTACAGATCGCTAAACTATATCTTGTGTCCTCGTGAAGGTATCCCCCTCCCTGACCCCGCACACCCCCCCCCCCCCCCGCACCTAACACCACAAAAGGAAGGGAAAAGGAGCAATATAAGTCATTCACCTTCTGAACATCATTATTTTGATTTTGAAAATGTCAATGATTTGTGAGTGTTCCATAACTGCTACTGTACCATATGTGCATAACCCCTATTAGCAGCTTATTAACTCTACCTATCTATGACAGTATGTGACCCAAACAGATGGCGGTAAAATACCTCACCGACATTATTCAATCCTCCACTCTGCCAACTGGAGTCAACTTCATCAGCTTCAGCAACAAACATTTCTTCCTTGTAGAGTCTCGACAATGGCTAGTTCTTCTTTCTTGATAACATTGTTCTACAAAAATTACACTTCCTATTATACTCTCACCAAACAAAGTTTAAATCCTCAACGTTTGTCAAATCAATGTGATTTGAGGGTTTCATATCTCTATCTCCTTCTAAACTGTTGGTGCTTTTCTCTCTGCACAAAACTAAAAGAAAAAAAATAACCTCTTGCAAAACTTCCTTTGAAAGAATCACCACAAAAAAAGGAAAAAACATCATTTCAGTTTCCTCCTTGTCAAAATGAAAGTCACAAGCACAACGATTTGACTCGCTGTCTCCGATTCAGCGCTTCCAGACGATGGCTTGTTGGGCTAGGCCTTTCGAGGGGATCATATCCAGCAGGTACTCTCTTTGACGATCCGAGGTCGTCGACATGCGGTACACTGAGTTCATGTGTTGTTTGGTCAACATGGGAAGTTGGCCCTGTAGAACAGAAATTACAGAGATATATGTCAAAAAGTCAAATGAAAGATGGATATTTGTATGTTTTTTTTTATAAAGCCAGGTATACAGTTGGATAATAATCCAGAGCAGGTTTGAGCCAAAATGTCCCAAAATTAGTGACTAAATTGCCAAAAGTTGATTTAATGCATCGATGGCCAAAAGCAGATTTTGAAGACAAGAAAAGGCGGTCTTGATGCCCTGTAATACAAAGGCCTGAGACTTAAAACAGAATCACTCCTTACACCTCTGTATTCTATGACCATAACCTGAGCTACTTCTATCTGGGTACTTACAGCTGAAGCACCTGGATGAAGGTGTTGAAGATATTGATAGGAGTTTGGGAGTCTCTGTTGCTGTTGTTGTTGTTGTTGTTGTTGTTGCTGCTGCTGCTGCTGAGAGGCTGGAGGAGGGGGATTCAAGATTCTTCTCACAGATGGCACTGACTGACTGCTCATATTGTACATGCTACGGGTTGGTTGCTATGGAAATACACAACATGAGACAGTTATATTACATGATAGTCAAATATGTTATTATCTAACAGGTCTCGGCAATAATATGATTACAGCATTTCACAGAATGATAAAAGCAGTACCTTCAAGATTCTTCTCACAGATGGCACTGAGTGACTGCTGATATTGTACATGCTACGGGCTGGTTGCTATCGAAATACAGAACATTCAAACGGTTATATTACATGATGTCAAAATATGTTATTATCTCACAGGCCTCGACAATAACGGTCGTCAACTCGTCATTGGTGAGTAGAATTTTAGCTTTGGCAAATACAAAAATGCACTATGCTCGACATTTTGGCAAGTGACTTGTGGGCTAGTCAAACTCCAATATTAGCAAGCAAATCGTATCATTGCAGCATTTAACAGAATGATAGAAGCAGCACCTCGGCAAACTTGAAGCAAGTTTAAGTTAACTGATTCTTTTTTCAATGAACAATCTCAATGGGAATTAACTGTGTAAAATGGTTTGCTATCAGCATGCGAGTCATATACAGGAATTTTCATTTGCGTTCACAATTGTTCACGAACTTCACGGAGCATTCCCTCAATTTGTAAACATGCAGCGGAAACATCATTTAAAATCTAATACTATCAATTATAACAGGGAACGGGTAGTGTTTGCAAGCCAAGGCATCACATACACACACACGGCATCATGACCGCAATGATTCCTTTTGCTTTCAGCAAGGAATTAAAAAATGACCTGAAAGTGAATGCACAGTGGTCAGAAAAAAAAAGGGGAAAAAACTGACGCAGTTTAAGCCACATGACTGAACACACAATGCATTAACCTATGAGAGCATCATGTAGGGATACCAACATACACATTTGAATAAAGTTGATTTTGTCAAAATTTTGAAGCAATTACTGTACATGATGCACAAATCTCCCAAGGAATTGTTTCATATGCCTACTGTAAAATCATCTGACTTTGCCACCTTTGTTTATATGTGAAATTATGTATCTAACTAATGCAGCCCAAGAATAACGAAGAGGTAGTCAATCAACGAGGTGGAAGACGTCAATGAGAGGTTGGTAAACCGTTATATCCATAAAAGAGAGACAAACTCTCAAACACTTGGGAATTATACTTCAAATAATTGGTCCTTGCAATGAAGATCAAGAAATGAATACATTACACCTATAACATTCAGAGTTCTCAAAAGAAGTGCAAATATGCAACGGGGGAAGATCTGGTTAGATTTGAATGTTTATACCGGGATGTTGTAAAAGGCCTTCAAGAACACATTATTTTCATGATTTAAGTGTATAAAGTAAATGAAGGAAATTATGTGACATTTGCCTGCTATTTCCTTCGTCCCCATCCTTGTATTCCAATGCCTGAGGCATGAGGCAGGGAATAACATAGTTTGCCAATCTTGTGTAGCAGTTTTGAAGGCTCTGAATTTTTGTCTCTTATTAACTTGTACTATGTTTTCTGTTACATTAGCATTTTGCATTTAGCATTTTGCAATACGACACTGAATGAATTATTCCCTGGGAATGACTAACTCACATGTACAACATGGGCTTGGGCAGGCTTGGATTGCTGGCTTTGTTGCATACGTTGTTCTATCTCTTGCTCTTGTTGTAAGGCCTTCACGAAAGCGGTCTTCAGTCGATTTGTGTGTTCAGCTTTGAGGGCTCTCTTCTGATTGCTTACGATACAGGCTTCACACATAATACCTTGTTTGGGATCCTGGCAAGAAAAGACAAGAGCTTAGCATATCAGATGTGGCAAGAAGTTAAGAAGTGCTTTTGCTCTGAGACCTTTCATGGATAACAACCGCCAAACACAGTTGTCGTCACTTTTCATAACATTTTCTTGACTATCAAATCTGGTAGTTACCATTCAGCGTCTGACACTTTTGTAAACATGATGAAACATTTTCAACCCCCCCCCTCCCCAGAGCAACTGATTTAACAAAACCTGACTTTCAAAACTTTTCCATCTTGCTATCTTGATTATCTTTGCAAAAACGTGGCAACAATTCTTATGGCAGGTGAGGACAAGGAGGAAAAATATTATGTAGATTAAACATCACAGTTCACATTTAACCAGAATCCAGAGTTGAGACTCTCGGACAATATAATACCAAAATCATGATCAATCTATAACACATGAGTGCTAGTCAGAAATGTCAGTTGAGGAAACACCAGACAAAACACTGTTTGTGCAGAGTACATAAGATCGTTGCTCTCCTAGAGTTAACGATTATTTATTACTGTCAAGATGACATTCATTTTTAAGTTTTGACACTTGCATGAAGATGAGAGCCGTGAAATGAACGCTACATGCATTTACAAAATTTGGGTAATAAACAGAAAAATCAAGTGCTGTTCTTGATTTTGCGTTCACAAATGTCACAACTGTATTTTACACGATGCAAATAATGTTATTAGGGATTCTCAGCACTTGGCTGGTCTTTTTTAAGGAAACATGTCAAACTGAGAGTTTAAATCAATGACAAATCACTCCATGCTACCAGTTCGTCGATTCTAAACACCAAAAAGTTCATTACTTTGGTAAAATTGTGCACATTTTAGGAAGTTTTTCAATGTGTTTATATTGCTCAGGACCAGGCAGATTTCATATGATTCGCAGAATTCAATTATACCTACATACTACATAGGACACCAATAATCGTAAAATAGTACCTTTACTAGCAAAACTTGTCACAAGGGTCTCTGCCAAAGAAGACAGTAAACATTGCATTCACAAAAGACTTTAGTACAGTACTTACATGTTTCCATATTGTAGTGAAGTCTGTCTTACACTGAGCACATTTGAAAGGGTCAAGGAATTTGGGACTTTCCTTTTCTTTGTCCTTCTTGCTACTGCCAATATTGAGGATCGTATTCACCACCTCCTCCAAACCGACCAAGATGATGAATTCGCTGTTAGCCGCACTGGGCAAGAAATGCAGCTCGGGAGGCGGAGGCTTGGGAGGAGGTATCTGTAGCAGGGTCTTCTCCAGCTGTTTCCGCAGGGCCAGTTTGGCAGCCGCCTGGCGGCTCGCCGCAGACTGGGGTTCCGGCACGGGTGCTGAGTTACTGACAGTTCGATTCTGCTGGTGGGCCATCTGTTGGTTGGTAATGTGAATACCCGGCCGCTGTTGAACAATTGAGTTGTTTTTGACAGTGAGCTGGCGAGCCATCTGGTGTTGTTGCCCTACAGATCTGTTCTGGCTGATTTGATTGCTGTGGCTACTCTTGTTATCATGCACCAACAACAGAGGAGGTGGACCAGAATGTCCCGATTGTTGGACGTTCCGGGCCCCTTGAGGAGTGGACCCACGTATAAGCAACGGCATCTGTGGTCTCTGCCCTATATGTTGCTGACCCGCAGTGAATCCAGGCTTGCCCATTGGTGGGCGACCCCTGTTCGGCTGTAGGTGTTGTAACGGGGAGTTCTGTGGCACTGCTGAGTTGAGAGTTTGGAGCACAACCCTGTTTTGTGAAAGATTAGTTGGTGGATGGTTTGTAGTGGCCTGCGGATAGACTGGCTGTTGCTGATTCTGCTTAACCTTCTTAAGGAAAAGCAGCTTACTTTCCTGTACCCTCAAGGATTCACGCAGCAACTTGGTTGACGATTCCCGTTGTTTTAGAAGTTGTGGGGTGAGCTTTGACAATGGATCTATCCACGGTGACACAGGAGGAGAATCCTCTGAATAATCGCTATCCTCTGAAAGCTCAACATAAATGCTCTTTGGAGGAGCTTCCTCGATACCCCTAATGAGAAGAACAACATGTATTTTATCATTATCAGTTAAGTAAAGCAAGCATTAGCAAAGGAAAAAAATCAATAATTCAAATACTACATATAGGGTGGGGTCCATTTTTGATCACATAATCATGGTTGAGATTATAGCTACAAGGTCTCATTACAATCGTGGCTCAAAACAAATTCTTTCACCATTATTAGAGAAACATCTCACAACCTACACCCCAAAACCAATATTTAAACCTTCAGATGGTCACCAAACTTGTGAATTAAATTTAGAAATTAACCTAACAAAAATGTGTCATTTAACATTTTTGAAAGATTCCAGAGGAGACACAAGCTTATCACTGCCTTATTATCCATAGCACGATGCAGCGCGTACACAAGGCTGAAGGGTCGCACGTTCTATAGAGTCGTACATGGAAAGGGGTTCTTGAGCATGTAAACTTGCACCATAATCTATTAAACGGTGCATTAGAGACTCTAGTGTTACTCACTTGGCCTTTCTGGTTCTGCTTCTCGTCATCCTCTGTCCATTGCCCCCGATAACCTCTTCCATCTCATCCATGCCATCATCATCCTCCATATCATCATCATCATCCATGTTTTCCTCATCTGCCAACTCATCGCCTCTCACTGGAGTAATGGTAGAGTTTAAGACACCCCTGCCAGATCCAGACGCATCCTTTCTACTTGACCTCTTGACCAATGTAATGGCTGGCTTTATCTCCGGGTCTTTAAATGATGAGCTCACATCTTTTTCTTTGTGTTCCGGTTCTATCTTATCATCCTTACTGCTTTCTGAAATCGCCTCTGCTTGAACTTGACTTATATTGTCACTTTCAGGCCTTGCACTTGATAAGGAAGGAAGATCCTGTTTTTGTCCTTCAGTTTGGTTACTATCCTCTGTACTTTGATTACAGTTTGCTGTGTCTGTTTCCATGGGAACCACATCATCCTCCCCCTTATCACCTTCACTATGTGCACCTTCTTCTTCTTCTTTAGCATTGCTTTGATCATAAATTTTCTCTTCTGGACTGCCGGAATCTTTTCCCAAAGTATTACCTTCCTCTTCCAAGGCTGAAGTTCTAGAATTTTCATTTTCCTCAATTACATTACTTTCTTCTTTCTCCTCCTTCTCCGTCACCTCCTTGGAGTCGTCGTTGTCATCTTCATTTCTTTGCATAGCCGCGCAGTCCGTGGTAGATTCGACACCTTCTCCATTGGATGGTAATGTTCTCTCTAATGTAGGTGATGTGTTTGGCTTAACTGTTTCCTGAGAGTGTATAATAGAGTTGTTTTCTACATCATTAACAGAGTCACTCAATTTGGCAATTGCACCATTCAAATTGGCAGAATCTGCCTCTGAGAAAGTCTTGTGGTTCGTTACCTGGGAATCATCATCTGAAAGCTTCGGTCTGTAGAGGAGGTAGAAGAATAAATATAATGAACCGAGGGCAGTCTAACCATGTACATTAAAATCGCTTGTGGAATTTACTATTACCTTTTTCCAGGGTTAAAATGCCTTCCACTCATACTATGTGGACATTGATAAGCCTATTCACAAGTTGAGTGACAGTGGGGTAAACAAAGACTGTTCTATTGTCTTTGTTGTTTGTTGCTTGCAAGTTCAGAATAATCATAATTCAAACAAAGATGGTTTAGAAATGGAAATTGTACGGTTCATGTCACCATACCTTCCACTCTCCACAGATTTACTTAATTTATGGACAGGTTTCTTGTTTTTTTTTGGGGGGGGGGGGGGG
>JAIPMN010001441.1:18328-31560 GCA_020650975.1 Apostichopus californicus | reverse complement strand
ATTTGTTTGAGGGGGGGGGGGGGAGGAGTTGGAGTGGGAGGGTACTATCATCGAAGGAAAGTTCACAATTTACCACATCTTCCCTAATTATATATAGTATAGATATATGGCGTCGTCATGCATTGGCCGCGTTCATTTCGTCACAGCCGACCTCGCTATGACATTAGTGGTACATGGGAGTGCGGAATCAGGACTATTGTACAACATAAACAAGCCTTAGTTATTTTAATAATGACATTTTTCTTAAACAGGTAAAAGAATGTATGCAATTTCATTTAACTATAACACATGTTCCTTAGCGCAAGATATTCCTTAAAGCAAAGAAGAAAATATCAGGTACTGTAAGAGGATATTACATTGTCAGTTAACGAATATGTATTTTCATTTAATGAAATTGAATATCCTTTTAACTACAGGGAACCGTTCCCTGGAGTTAAAAGGATACTCATTAAAGGTATCTGTACCCCCCCCCTCTCCCCCAATAGAGCCGTTTGTTTGGGAAATTCGTTTGCTGACATAATCTGTACATGACCGACATGTTATTCCGGCAACGAGGAGGTATAAAATTTTCAGGCCGCTTGTTAAGCTCAATTTCCCAGGTACCTTCGTAGGGGTTTAAGGGCAACAAATGACGGCTAAGAGCATACACTGGCTGTCATTTCCAATCTTTGTCATGAATGTTCAAATCTTAAAAGACATTTACTGATGCTACATAAGAATAATATACCAGACTACGGATTACTAGAGTCTCCATTTGGTTTTAATCATTTTCTTTGGTAGTTTTGAATAATTAGAGACTTCAAGGGTGAATGGTTTCATGTAAAAGGCACACATTGGTCCCCATGAAGCAGCTTTTCACTTAATATTTCATTTAATATTAATTTGTTTATTCACTCGATTACACGTTTCTTCGTTCACTTTTCATTCTTTCATTTTCCCTCTCGTTCATTCAAACATTCATTCGTGCAGTCATTCACCCATTAATTCAATCATGCATTCATTCAATCGTTAATTAATTAATATATTAATTTATTCACACTTTCGTCCGTTTTCCTACAATCACTGATACCTTCATTCCTTTTTCAAACATAGATAATGAAGAACAAAACATTTGTGTTCGTACGTGGTTAAAACAAACCAAATTGAATACTTTGACAAACAACCTTGAATAGAATGAAATATTTAAATGAATCGTTCATGAATATTCATTATGATGAATGAAACCCCACTGTCTGTCATTCGTATATAGTTTGGTATAACAATGGGCATTTCCACCATTAATACGTAGGTTTGTGAGTGGGAAATATGAATTTCATGCAGCAATTACCTATCTGAATTGATCAACGAAATTACTGCAACGTACATTTGTCTTATTAGCCCTACATTTGCTTGTATATGTTGGATGGGTAAACAAGAATTTAAGAGGGGGACAAACACTCAAAACAAACTTCTCAATCCCTTTCTCTTCCCATTTCATTCTTGCTCGTTGATTGCATGCAACATCCGCTCTATTCCACTCTATGAAATAGAACCATGGGTTATACTTTTTTTGGTAGCACTTTTTTCAATGGTAACTTAGAGCAGAGAAACCTGTCTATTCAAAACAATCTGTTGCATGAGTGCATTTTACCCATCTTAATATAATATGTTGTATAAAACAAATAATGAATGGTTTCCATTCGTGCAATAGTGCAAATATTTCATTTGTTGAAAGATGTAATTTGTTCCATTCAACTCGGCTGCGCCTCGTTGAATGGAACATTCCATCTTTCAACTCATGAAATATTTGCACTATTGCACGAATGAAACCATTCATTATTTGTATAATAGTACTTGATAACTAAAATAAAAACAACATTTGTTATATCTACCTTAGTATAAGTTGGATATCCTGTTTTAACACTCAACTATTGGCAGAAAGATGTACACGTACTGTCATTCCCCTACCTTGCGACGCACAACGCGAGAGCCCGCATTTTAAGTTTTGTATCACCTTATAGTATACACTATAAATCACTGCTTTAACTATTCCGGTGGAAATTTCGCTAAGGAAACAATTCTTACTATATTAAGCCTTCCCTCTCCCACCCTTCTTCCACGCATACAAGAACACACAAAGCTAAAGTACTAGGTAAACTGAGATTGGCCATCGGTGTGAGATCTCCCTCGGTCATTCCTCTAACGGTATCTTCGTACCTTGACCTTCCACCCCATGTATGACCCCTCAAATTCCCCAACTACATTAATCCCCTTCCTCCACACCCTCTGTAAGACCTCATCCCTCTCATTTCCCCTTCTGCGTTAAATACTATCTTACCCCGTCTCCGAAATTCAGAAGGTGACACGGTCTGGATCAGATTCCAAAGAATTAGCGAAACAGCTACCATTCTCTCCATGTTGAGCAAGTCTTAAATCAATTCTACGTTTGTCTTGTCCTGATATTAATTGCAGTTATCAATTATTTCACGATAAAAACTTGTTGTTTTAGTAGCAGGCTGAATAAAAAGATACTTTAAAAGATATTTTCTCCCAATTTGCAGATTATCTTCTCACCATAAACGGCTTCAATTGATTTAACGAAAGTTACATTCGAAATGAACAAGTTTCAAACAGTTATCTTGTTCCACTGATACTAAAGTCCTGAGCTGTGTTCAGAAAGACAACATGCCCTTTGCAATACTACGAACTAAACTGATATTACTGAGAGCCGTCAAATTCGAAAACAGTGGTGAACAAGTTTATTGTCGGAACCTGTAATAAAAGAAATCCGTGAATCTTTTAACCAGTCGATGTAGTTTTCCAAACGACTAGGGCTGAAATCCGAACGAATAGCGATTGCTGATAAACCACTGACTACCAGAATAACCTTTCCATAACTGGATCCCACAAGGGTAATAAGAAATAAAAGGATAAACAATAGATAATTTCTGGCCTCTTCAGTGACTGAAACTGGGGTCAAGTTGGGGAGTATGTGCTTACGAATGTGAATTCTCAACGCGAGAAAAGCAAGAAGCAAAGAAAAGGAACAACATCTAAACCTCGTGGGAGGGTTGAAAAATATTTCCAGTCGCCCACCCTGCACGGTGCGAGGGATATAAATCTAGAGTACATTATCCTTTCGTTAAGTTTATGATCTACGGGTGTATATAATCAGATGAAAGTATTGTGCTTATCTGAAGCATGTGAGGGGTCATGGGTCTTTGATAGGTTGGTTGGAACCTGTTGTTTTGCAGTCAAACATGTTGTGCCTGTCGCGTAGCGGTTCCAAATAGATTTTGTTTTCAAAGTTAAAGGAGCCCACAATAGGTATTTGTAGTATGCGAAACAATAGGCGGCCTATGTAATAAAAAAGGTAATAAAAAAAAAAGCAATTATTTCAAATTGTTCGAGTAATAGCCGAAAAATCTTTAATGAAACCTCATCTCTGTAGCCTTCTTGTCTTTTGTTGTAGTTGTTTTTTTTTACAATTTTCTTTTACTACCGATTTGGTTATTGGTAACACCTCTTCTTGTTCTTTCTTTTAATACTTTTAAGTTCTTATTTTCAAAATTTTGTTTTCCTTTTTGAAATTCGTTGAAAGTATAACAATTTTGTTTTAGTAGTTTTGAATGATTATATTTCATTCACATTGCTCCTGTATGAGTTTGAGTCATTGTTCGCCCCCCCCCATTAAGGCAAACTTTCACCAGTTTTCGACTATCATATTCCAGTTAATAATATCAAACCGGATCTTTATATGAATTAAACACTCCAGTAGATTAATCACGGATCCTCGCATAGTTGTGTTTCGTGTTATAAGATATTTCCTGCAATCCGATGTAGAAACTTTGGAACGGTATATTACAGCTGTATATTTTGGCAGACTAGATATACCATTTGATAAAAATAATAATCCATGACGTAAGAAAACGATAAACGGCAGGTTAATCCCCTCCCATCTCTCACCCTATCCCTCCACCCCACACTTTCCAACCAAATAAATAAATAAAATACTCGAAAATGTCGTTCACACGAATGTGTTGTATCTTAATTTATTAACTCATCAGTATGGCACTTATGCACTTCGGTCGATATCTGCTGCATGGCGAAAAACCTTTAGTTTTCCTATAGCGTTCATTAACTTGAAATGTACTAACTGTAATTTTGTATACCCAAAACCTGTTTGTGTATTGAATTGAATGATCATACAAAAACCGATGAGAAATGAATTTAATGGAGTCTTTTGTAAGAAAAAAAGCAACAATAAGAAACTAACAAATAAGGAGAACAAATAACATTCGATTGCCGGAATAAATCATTAAAACTTGCAAACTTGCAGAAGGATTTTTTTTATCTAACGAGAATCGAAACTTCTTGACGTCATTACGAAATGATAACGATACCGTCCCCGGCACAGGACTGCACATCATAATTACTCCACCATTCATTTAGTCGCCCCTCCACAAATGAGAGAAACTGAGCGTGAGGGGAGAGAGGGGAAGAGAGAGAGATGGAGTGGCACCACTAGCGGGGAGAATTGGAGAACAACGTAGACAAATCTCAAAAGTTTCAGGAGTGTGGAAATTGGAATAACTCATTCCCATCTATGACTAAAAATAGATTTCATAGGCATAGCGGTATAGTTAAGCCTTTTGTCCCCACACTTTTGAAAAGCTATCTACGTCGGCATCCTATATAGATTCAACTCATCGAAAGGGAGTGCAACTGCCAAATTGTATAGGCTATGTACATAGTGGTAGAAATCGAACGAAAATGTTCTTGGCCTTTATTCACTCGATGTGTGACCCTGTCATGTGAAAAACTGGCAACCCCTGCTGTAGGGTGTAAACTTCAAATTAGTATCACACCATGACACCATCGTAATGTTTGTTTTGTATTACTGGCTAGTGCCACGGTTTCACTCTAGAAATGATGAGCTTCTATTTTGAGTGAGTTATTACCTTCCATATATGGGGGTCATTACACATCAAATGGCGCATTCTGATAAATATTAAAATCATAAATCATAAATTCATAATGAGGTCTAAACGCTATAACAGTGACCTAATTCTTCCACCAATAATGTGAAAAATCACCCGACTGAGCGCGGAGGTGGGAATCATGATCCTCCTCTCAATAAAATTGGCCATTGGTGTAATTTACCATCGGGTTGGGAACCACTCGTTAACATACGGGTATGACGTTCATGATAGCGCTGAATTTAGTGCAACGTACAATTCTACACTATCATTCATCAGGGGCGGACTGCAGGTCTTAAAACCGGCCGGGCATTTTCCACCTAGACCGGCACATTATTCATTGATATGCTACTTACATAGTGATAGCCGTCCTGGGGGAGGGATCTAATGGGAGGGGGTGTCCACCTCCCCATTGAGATTATTTTTAAGTTAAGGAATGCCTAGATGGAAATGGTGCTATATATCTCAATTTTGTAGGTTACAGTAATCCTTTAAAAATGACCCAAACATAATTTTCCAGAAGCAACAATTGATTAAACTGAGAAAAGTTAAAAACGTAAACAAAAATAGACAAAAATACATGTTTTAGACTGGATTTTATGTAGTGGTTCAAGCATTTTGTGACAACATGCTTGAAAAAAATGGAAAAAAAAACTTACATAAAATCCATTAGCACGGACGGGTTGCCAATAGCACGTTCTTTTGTTACGAACTAACAGATTAACTAACATGGTGATTTCATGAGCTGGTTCCCACAGTTAAAATATATTTATACACAGCCCGTCTGTATTCTATTAACTACTGTGAAAATGGGCTGTAATTTTTACCGGTCCACCGGGCATTGTCCAAATGCCCGTGTGGCCAGTCCGCAAATGTCATTCATATCTCGGTTATCTGGCCTCGCCCCTTATGCTGTATATTACTTTTAATGTACGGTGAAAATATGATATAACTATAATGTAATGTTGGCTTAATATTACATACTGTCCTGTATATGTCTATAATTACAGGCATGTTTTCATAATTTTCGATGATTTACCCGCTTCATGAAGGATAACTTCTCGGCCACCGTAGCTGGGGTCATACCACTTGCTATGCTTTGTTTTGGTATTACAGCGCCCTCACATGACATTGGCAGATAACAACATTTGTGTTAGCTCTTTATTGCGTAGGCCCAATAGTACTTGCGTCAGCCTTCACGCAAACTACAATTTCTTGTTGACTTCTCACCTGAACTTTCCATTAAAGAGATCCGAATATTAAGAATAGCGATGGCTGCTGGGTAAGACTTTTATGTACAAATCTTGACTAACTTTACAGGCTAACGTTACTTTTGATATCAAATTGGTTAGGCCAAACTGAGCTAGGACTAACGTTATGCTTATAGTTATAGTATACTATAGAAGCCTCCTACATCACCCTAGCCTACGTAACGTTTATGTCGCATCTGGATTTGGCGGCCAGGCCCTATTTAGGCCTAACTTTAGGAGCACGTCCTACTGCAAAAAGGAAACTTATATTACAAGTGGGCCTATCCCTCAGCCATACCAATTAGGAAGGATAAGGCTAGGTTCCTACCGTAAATTTATTAGTTGTTGCCCCAAAAAATAGATAAGCCTTTGTTTGATTGAATATAGACACATTTGACAGGCTGAACCCTTGATTCTTCCAGGTAGCGCAAGACAGTAAGCCTTGGGTAGTCTGTGAAGTCACAATGGCAAATGTTCTTCAACAGGTTTATTTTCCTACAATTATAATCTTGTTGATTTTTCCTCAAAATGTAGTTGATTAAGAATGCTTACCGAGCTGTCGATATTCTTTGAATTGAGAATATTATCAAAATACATTTTTGTTTGTACAGATATTAATTTTGCCTGTGATTAAGTGAGTAAATATAAAGAAAAACGAGCAAAAAAATTAAACTGATTTGCAGTGATGACATCTTTCACTATGCTATTGGCAGATGCATCATAAAACACGAAATTTGAAAACTGATAACTTTGGCATAACAACATGCTACGTGGATGTCCGTTTAGGTGTAGAAAAGAAAAACCAGTCAATTTCTGTCATAAGAATATATCTCTTTAAAGCTGCACATATATTACATGGATGTACTCACAATCTAGTCTTACCATACTCATCCATTTCAGGAAAAGGTATGGTATCTTCACAAATCATATGTTATTGGGATCCACTATGTACAATAGGAATGATAGAATGAGATGTATATTTCCAGATTGTACAAGAGAAATAAAAAGATATTAAATTTGTTGAATTTTCTGAATTAGACTAAACAGTTTAATAGTAACATGCTCATTAGGGAACACCCAAATTTTTGTAACCACATACAAGCAGTACTCGAGCCATGTCAAAGTATTATATACTTGGCTATGTATCACATAGATGTCACAAACCTGCCTCCTAACGAGAGTGGCCAAGTTCTAACACAATATCAAAATGTAAGACACATCGATTACTGTAAATTTTTGCTTTGTGTGTTCATTTTACCTGAAAACTCTATAGAGAGTACTTAGTCGACAAACATATTTTAATATTATTTTTTATGTTTATTTCAGAGGCAGTGATCCCAGCGAGTCATGGTGGAGTAGCGAATCAAGTGAATGGTTTGGTAGCATGCTAACAGCAGCTAAAGAAAAGGTACAGGATTTTTTTTTTTTAAAGAAGGAACTATTTAAATACAATTTTAGTATGGAATGCATTGTTAGTTTGTTGGGAAGATGTACTAGCAGGTGTCCAAATAAAGAAGGTAAAGATTGAAACTTAACCACTACTTGAAACATTTTCCAGATGTTTTTATTAATCCTAGCAAGCTCTAATAGCAATCAGAACTGACTTTGTTGTGTATAATAAGTATTTACGTGATTGGACTTGTGTTACTCTCTCCCCTCACCACTCCCATCTCTCCTCCCTGTATTTGAAGGATCACATGGAAGACATAAGATTATAAATATAACAGGCTGCTTGCCATTCAATCTTTCACACAATCTACAAGTAGGCTATTGCTTCTGTTTAAGAATTCTTAACATTAATCAAACAGATGTGAAAGGATGATTGTGTCTACTTTTTGATACAGTTCTCTTTTGTTCTACATTCTGTATATTATCTTTCCTTATTTGTCATCAATTTTCATAAGGGGCTTTCCGGACAGCCTAAAATATTTTCAAATGTAAATGTAATTTTTACTGGTTTTCATTTCAGTCCTCTGCAGCTCTTCAACAGATGTCTAAGGACATACAAGAATTTGGTACTACTATACAGAAAGACACAACGCAAGCTGTTGCCACTTCAGCTTCAAAGATTGGTCAGAATTTGAAGGTAAAACATGAATATTCATCTTGTAAAACTCCCTGGACACACACACCCCCACCCCCCCCCCCCAGTTGGGATAATTTTTAAATACTGTACTCTCCATGTCATGCTTCAAAGCACTTGTGCTGACAATATGAGCAGTATGGATATTCTGCTTTTATCAGTTTAAGGGTAAGGAACTGTTCGTACTGTCAGTATGAGTGCTCTGCAGCATGATATTAGTGAACAGTATAGAATTGCATTAATGTGAGAAAATTGTCCCAACTGGCTGTCCCTGGATTCGAGGCAAATTCCCTCAAATCTCAACGTACTGTAGATTTTTGTTTTCAAACCCACCATTTAAAAACTCAAATGAGGTTTCACTTGAATAACCTAAGATACCCCTATCCCCTGTATCTTGATTTTCACATCAAATGAAAAAAATTTAAACAAGTAATTAGTGAATTTGAATCAAATTTCTTCAACTGGTACACAGGACACTATGACATATTCTTACAAGAAAATGCTAAGTGGAAAACTTCAAAATGGTGACCTTTTACTACATTATGTGAAATGACTAATCATATATTGAAATGGAACTTTAGTATCAAAATATATCTAGTTCAATGAAATTTCAAAATTTATGTTTAGCATCCTTGTGGAAATTTTAGACATTAAACCATTCTCCTGCCACTGGAGTATTGGTTTTAGGACTAATTCATTTATTGGCGACCAGCCTTTCTTTCAGTAATCTAAGTTTTTCCTACTGACAATTTTCTGAATAAGCTTTTTAGCTGTTTTGATTTGTTTGTGAATAGAAGCTAAAAGCCACCATCCACATGGGATAAACATGTTAAATCAGTGATACTCATAATTTAATCCACATACATATGGGAAAATGTTTTTGATTACTCACAATGTCATTTTTGTTCGATTGTAACATCTTCAAACTCTTGCTGGATTTGGTTCTTTTCATCTTGCAAGAGTTTAAAGTATTTTGTCTTGATTATTTTAGCCAGAGGATGAAGAGGAAGATGTGAAAGAAGACAAGTCAACCACAGAACACCTGAGAGACGGGTTCCTTAGCTTTCTCACCAATGTATCCAAGACATTAGCTACACCAGAGAATGTTACTGGGGAGGAGTACATCGTTCACCCCAGGGATTCACATGTGTTTGACCAGACAAAGGTAAATCATTGAATGAATTGATTGGAAAGAGAGAAACCATACATGTGTTTGGTCAAAAAAGGTAATCATTTTAGGAACTGTGTTTGATAAGATAATGGTAACTATTAAAGTTTTCATGGCAGTACACTTGCAACAATTCAAGGCTTGCTTTATCAAAGGTTAATTCCAGAATTTTTAACAAAATAAGTTTTCAATAATAGCAAAGAAAACCATTGAAAAGATCCTGTTTGACAAACAAATGGTTACCATTAAAGAAGTGCATATAAACAGGCAGAGGTAACAATTGAAGGACTCTTAGACAAGATAAAGGTTACCATTAAAGGACAGTGTTAGAACAGACAAAGATTTCCATTAAAGGACAGTGTTAGACCATATAAAGGTTACCATAAAAGGACAGTGTTAGACCAGATAAAGCTTACCATTAAAAGACAGTGTTAGACCAGATAAAGGTTTCCATTTAAGGACAGTGTTAGACCAGATCAAGGTTACCTTCAAAGGACAGTGTTAGACCAGATAGAGACTACCATTTAAAACATTGCTTTTAGTCAGACAAAGGTAAATGTTGTTTAAAAAAGCAGTGGTAACCATGACATGATGTTGGAACTGACAAAGTGTTACCATAAATTGCATTTGCCCAGAAACATTGAAGGATTGCTTTACTAGGTAAATGAAGCTGTAAAAGGATAATATTGGACCAGTAATGGTTGCAGTAAAATATTGCATTGAACCAGACAAGGGTAACATTTGTTGAGAATCATTCATGCCAGAGAGAGGTAATCATTTTCTGATATTTTTACATTTTTCATGACAGGTTTGTTGAGGTGTGAATACCTCACCACAGTCCATTATGTGATTTGATTCTCTATCTAGTTACAATGTTTTTATCTTCCTCAGGCTCGTTTTCATGCCATGCAAGTGGACCCAGCTACTTACTGTAATGAACCAGACGAACCACTAGATGATTATCAAAGCTGGTTAGAATCATTCAATGTAGAGGACATGAAAGGTGACATCTCTGAACTCTTAGTTGCCAACTCACAAGTCAGATCCATCTACACAAAACTGGTACGAAGCTCCTTCTCCCTTTCTCATTCTCTCTCTTTGTCATTAGCATTCGTGAAATGCTACGCATGGCAAATAATTTTGCATCTGCGTATATTAAGGGCCTCGCAGGAGATAAGCTTTTAACCAAGTTTACCGTTTAATGTTAAATAAATAAATAAAGTATTTGTTTGAGTTTTGTATAGCAACTGCGAAGTTTATAGTTTTTAAAATGTTGAGATTAATAGAAACAGTGCTATTAATATATGCGTATGCAAAGCAAGATCAGCCTCAACTGGCATGGAATAGAAGATAAAACTCAATACAAGGAATCCTTAATTTTTTATGGTTTCTGGCAACCAATTAGAATTGGTGTATCTACCCAAAAGTATGGTCTTAATAGCTTTCTTCTACAGAAGTGTTGTTTCAATCATTTGAACTATTTCCTAGTCAAAAATCTTTTCATTCCATTGTTTAGTTGAATTTCTTTATTGTTTTCTGTGCCGATTAGGTGCCAGCTGCTGTCTCTCACGGAGAATTCTGGAGCAGATATTTCTACAAGGTTCATCTTCTGGATCAGGATGAAGCTAGAAGGAACGCTCTGAAAGAGCGTGCCGAGATGACATCATCCCAACACCTCGAGGAGGATCTGGGATGGGGAGATGAAGGTAACTTACAGTAGTTGATTTGGTTTTGTTAATAAACTGATGTATTAATACCTTAAGAATGTTCCACTTCTCCGGGGAATAATTTATCCAGTATCACATAGCAAAATCGCAAATTGTTGTATAAGTGCAAAGATATGTACATAGCAGTTTTTGTACCTAGAAAGTGTATTTTATGAGGTTAAAGTCCAGAGCCTTCAAAACTACTACACAGTTGAACACTTAATTATTCTCCGTTCTCATCAAATCCAATCAAGTAAGTTCTTCAAAGTTCTGTAAAAAGAAAAATCAGGTATTTCCTCTTGCTTATAGGAAGACTTTGGGGGCAAAATTAATTTTGATATTTTGTAGACTGTTAAGCGACACTGCTGATAGTCCAGGTTGTTATATGTCTCATATAGAGACCAGTAGGTCAGTTCCTCAGATACAACACTAAACTCAGGGGGATAACATAGAGTTTTATGACTTAAATGACATGCTTACAATGACATGTTGACGATGATACACTGACAATGACACGCTTAAAATGAGACGCTTAACAATGACACGCTCCCAATGACATGCTTACAATGACATGCAGACAGTGACATGCTTAACGAAGACATACTGACAGTTACATGCTTAAAAATGACATGCTCACAATGACATGCTTAACAAGGACATGCTTACAATGACATGCTCACAATGACATGCTCACAATGACATGCTTAACAAGGACATGCTTACAATGACATGCTCACAATGACATGCTCACAATGACATGCTTAACAAGGACATGCTTAACAAGGACATGCTGACAATGACATGCTATCAATGACATGCTGACAATGACATGCTGACACTGACACACTTTACAATGACATGCTTACAAGGACAAGCTGACAGTGACATGCTTAAAAAGGACATGCTCATAATGACATGCTTAACAATGACATGCTTACGATGACATGCTGACGATGACATGCTGACACGCTTAAAATGAGACGCTTCACAATGACACGCTCACAATGACTCGCTCAACAATGACATGCTTACAATACAATTGCACGCGTACAATGACATGCTTACAATGACACGCTGACAGTGACACTCTTAACAATGACATACTGACAATGACACGCTCACAAGGTCACGCTTACAATGACACATTAAGAATGACATGCTTACAATGCATTACAAATCAGGACAAGTAGTGATGACTGTCATCCAATGGTGCTCTGTTGTTTAATATTAATATAAAATAATATGTTTTGGTTGAATTATCAGAATTTCTAAAAAAGATTATTAACATTCAGGTATGCGCTGAAGAGCTGACATTCATCACGCATTAAGCCTTAAAGGAGCTTTTCAGAGATGTAGCACAATTTAAAGCTGAGTATATTGAAAACCGAAAAAAACCATAAAAACTCTCACTATTGCTATCACTCAAATTTGGTTTTTCTTGAATTATGACATATTTAGAGTAAAATTCTGCCTGAAGTCAACCATTGAAAACCAAAAATTAAGATAAAAATCTGTTTATCTACTGTATAAGGCCAGAGTAGATAAATTTATCAAAGCTTAAGGGCCTGAGGTTTGGATCCTCTCAAGATCTCCATCAAAGGTGAACTGAAATGAAAACAGACTAAGCACACGTTTAAAATAACCAGATGGACAGACAATAGTATCTCCTCTTTCCTTAGATATCACTTTCCTTCTTTCTGTCTAAATTTACTCCGTTCATTGTTTTCTGTTTCTGTATATTTTATTTGTGTCATTAAAAATCCACCAGTAAACTTAACATTGCTGATGTCAT
Source organism: Apostichopus californicus (assembly GCA_020650975.1). NCBI lineage: Eukaryota > Metazoa > Echinodermata > Holothuroidea > Aspidochirotida > Stichopodidae > Apostichopus > Apostichopus californicus. Next base: position 18,603 of record JAIPMN010001441.1, on the reverse strand, counting down.
TCATAGTCCTGGTTTTTCTGGTTTAATTGTGAATTGGAAAAATAAGGTCAAGTTCTGATCTCTGATGTGTTTTTGAAACAACTTCACCTCCCTTTGGTGTCTGTCTGAGGAGTATGATGGGGGTGTGGTCATGTCCTTTGTGGTTTAGAATTTCTGGTAATAGTTGATTGGGAAATAAGATTTGTTTCTGCTCTGTGACAGGTTGCAAAACAACTTCACCCCCCCCCCCACTTCTGCATCTGAGGTGATTAGATACTGGAGTGTATTCTTTACCT
>JAIPMN010001441.1:0-18318 GCA_020650975.1 Apostichopus californicus | reverse complement strand
CCCCCCCCCCCCCCCCCCCCCACTTCTGCATCTGAGGTGATTAGATACTGGAGTGTATTCTTTACCTTAGAATCAAGGAATCCAGTGAAAACTGTGGGATTAAAAGTGGTTGTGACAAGTTCCTTTTAATTCTCGGAATACTCATAAATGGGAAAAGGTAACAGCATTTTACTTCGCAGGGACATGTTAAGTCTGCAAGCATTTTCAATACAAGACATTCCTTTTTCTGATATGAATCCCTCCAAAGTAGGCAAAAACTTAACGAGTAAAAGTCAAACGCTTTTTCACTTTAATTCTGTAGATGAATCTTGGGATACTGTGCCAGAGGTAAGGAAAGAAACCACAGCAACCTCTGCAGAGTTGGAAAGCAAGGAAACTACCAAAGCAGATGTTCATCCACAACAGGAAGATAAAAAGGAAAGTTTAAATGTTAAAGAAACACCGAACAGGACTCAATCTGAAACGGATGTAGATACGAACAATAAAACTGACGTGATCGTTGATAACAGTGTTAAATCTTCTTCTCAAAGTACATCTCAAACATCTCTGAAGGAGGAGGAGGAGGAGGTAACAGTAACAGAGGTTGCAGAAACTGACTTAACAGATGGAGTAAAGGAACTGACCCTGGAACCAGAGGAGAACATTCAAGAGGAAAGAAAAGAGGACCGATCACCCACAGAGTCTTCAAATGGAAGCAGTGGAAACAAAGGTACACCTAACCCACCTCCCCCTCCCACCTCTTTCACCCCAATCCCTTTTGCAGGGATCAAAATTCTGGAATGGATAGCAATGTTAAAAAGGTAAACCTAACCCAACCTCCTCCTCTTTTATCCTCACCCTACCGTCATCTCCATGTGGTGTAGTCAGGCAATTTGTTGCAGGGATCAACAGACAGGGCATGGACAATATCATTATGGACATCTTCTTAAAATACTTTCCTCTGTATGGCTTTAGTCCCATCACATATATGAGGGTAACAGGAGAGAAAAACCCAACGATAGTTATTGGTGTATGTGATAGAGACACATGTCATGATCAACTCCCCTCCCTCCCCCCCCCCATTCCCTCCACAGCAAGGAGACACAAACCCTACCATCATGAATCTGTGTGATAGAGACAACTGTCATCAAATTCCTCAAACAGCTGCGAAAAATATCATTCCATTTCGAAAATACCAGAGTAAAAGTAAGACTTGATCAAGTTTAAATATGACATCATTGGGACACATGTGCTTCATTTTGTAATATTTTTCTTGATTTATAGCTGTCGCGATCGAAGAAAGAAATTTATTTTCTGTTGCCCTTTTGGTGTACGATTTACTTTAAAATCACTGCAACCACCCATATCAGCATGTTCATTACACAAATGTAACCTACATATACTCGTATCGTCCACTTTTTTTTACCAAATTTCACGGAGGAAACGTTTCAAAACACCTGTATATTCCTTGCAATGGAAGGAAATGACACAATTTCACAAGCTACATCTGTAAGACTGAAAGAAAGATAATATTCAAGAAAGGGACCTAACACCAACTAGCCACGAAAGTGAAAGCGCAGGACCTGTTGGGCGGGGCTTGCAAATTTTGATTGAAGTTTGTAGAATCTACGAACTTGTTAATAAATCTGGCGGATTTTATTCAGCTCAAAATGTTTACGACAGATAACTCAATAAAAATAATGAATATTGATATGGAAATTGCAAAGATTGGTGTCATTTTCACTGAGCTTTTAGTGCAGTAAGCTGGAAGGGTCGATAGTTTTAATTTGGCAAACACATACTGAGACTATAAAGATGACTTATTGATGGTATTGGTTTCAGTGTTAGCATTTCACCCTGAAAATTTTGAAAGAAAACCAAGACAGGTTTCAGATCCCATTGGTACTATGACTTACAATATGGCAACTACCAGGCACTACTTTAAATCCACGGACCAAGACTTTTGATTTCGATGATAATCGTAACCTATGCTTTCATGATGGCGTGTATGCGTGTGTGTGAGTGCATTTGTGGCGCCCAGCTTGTAAACATGATATCTCAAGAAGGGAAGGTCAGACCAATTTCATATTTAATGTGTAGAAGTACCACATTGAGTACAAGAAGCCCATTGTTTTTGGTGTAGGTCATCAGAGGTCAAATCGTGAAACCCTTGTAAACATGTACACCCTCACTATGCATTGCATAAGATTCATGAAGAAAACTGCTCATGTTACATCATTGAACCACAATGCATTTTTGCATTCTGGTTCTTATCTGTTTGGGGCAGTTTGTCAGGATTGGGTTTGTGTCCCTTTGTTTAAGTGTTTGTCTGGTATTTTGTGGATGTTTGGAACAGCCAGGAATGTGACTATTTTGAGGGGCAAGAAGGAGGGATGTGTCCTGCCTCCTAGGCTGAGGTGACTACTACTCATTTCCTTGTCATCCATACAAATGATCCCTAAGTTCCTTCTGGAGAGGTAAATGGGAATAACAATGGTCGACTACAATTTGCAGTCAAATGTAGTTTTTATGGACACCTTATATATTATATAGATTTTTAGTTTGCCAAACCTGGTACTTATCCGGAATATTTCCATTTGCTGGAATTTTTCTGCATCTTCAGGTCAAAACCGTATCCTCTTGGCATTTTCTATCATGAAGATATTAAATCTTACAATTTTGAGATTTTTTGTGAATATGTCTAGGGTGAATGATGTCATCATGGCAATTGAACTGGAAAGAAAGCTTTTTGTCTTTCTGTATAATATTTCAATAATTTATCCAGAGAAAATCATATTTATAAAGAAAGATGCATTTACATGAGAGGTGTTAAAGATTGATTTAGCCAGCAGAAATAGGTTACATTCACTCAACAAAGTTAAAGAAAAGATATTGATACATAGGGTTTTCCCAAATCAGTGTTTAAGTTTTGTCAGTGAGATAAGTGTAACATTGTCTACCACCGTAATATCACTAAAGATTTCCCTCGTAGTAAGCATTTCGCATCTTCTTATCCCAATTAGGCTTCATTGTAAGGAAATGTGTTATACAGAAAGTGCATTTACATTTTTACATTTACAAAGAACACACTTCCCAACAAACAACTGTCTTATAAATATTTCCTGGTGGGGGTGTGGATAAGTTGGTGTATTTGGCTATGATCTCATGCATTTTAATGTTTTCAGAATGCATATTTATCAGACACATTTACAAAATCATTATCTCTTGCATCCATGTCTTTTTTTTCACTTCAAACCTTTGTAACAGGGTTATCTTTCTCAAATTTCTTTACCCATATTAAATTCTCAAATTTCATCATATTGTATTTAAAGTAGTATCATTTACCTGCATGCAAGTCTCAAAATCTCAAACATGCAGACCATATCAGCAAGGGAAATATTCTCAGTTTTGCAATAAAGCTAAAAGTCATCTTAATGTCTCATTTTACCACCCATCTCTTGTCTCTTTACCTCTCTGTAGAGTCCAGCCTCGGAGATGAATGGGAAAAAGATTTTGATGATATCGAGATTACAGAAGAAGACATTAAAAATGCTCAGCTAGCCAGTAAAAATAAGACGTTGGATGCAGACGATGAATCAGACGAATGGGAGAACTGGGATTGATGATTCTGATCTATAAAATTGCTTTCTCTGTGGTATCATTTGACTATTTTAGAAACATAATATCCATGAATCTTAGTCACAGATATAACATCTCTTCTTACTCGGGTACTGTCTCGTTGATGTCATGTGACTGTCTAAACAATTTTTGTTCAGGATTAGTGGTGTGGAAAGTGACCAATGAAATGTCAACTAACATCATTTTTTATTTTGTTTTGTTTGTTTATTTGTTGTAATTTATAATTTATAAAACTAATTTGTTATTTGTCCACCCTTAAATGGCTTGGATATATCAGTCTTCGTAGTCACAGCTGAAAATGTCATGGCCACAATTTGCTGACAGAGAAAGGAAAAACTTCCTCAAGTATTTTTACATATGATATGTTGCTGAAAACTGCCAACAAGAAAACAATTTTATCAATAATACAGAGGATGTTTGAGTGTTTAGGTGTAAAGCTAAGGCTCTCCTATTGAGAGGGTTATTAGAATTTAAAGAACAATGGCAGGGACCCTGACACAGGGATAAGTTTGAGGAGGGGAGGAGGGGGGTGGGAGGGCAGGAGGCAGATAAATCATCAATGGTGTTTGAATGTCTGTGGCAGGAGCACACCCATATGAAATTCACTGTGAAAGTTATCGGTGGGATAGACCCCCCTCCCCTCTCCCACTTGGCTTAAGGTGCTCTGAATGTATTAATGTGAACAACTTATACTGAGGAGCTGACTTTGTCAGTTATATACCCTGGAAGTAGTAATCCAGACATCTGATCAATTAAAAAAACTCTAATTCTAAAAACTCTCCAGATCTAATTTGTCTCTCTTATCAGACTATGACATAGAGAGGCTTAACTTCTGCCTAAAGTAATCCCTGATGAAGTGATCCTTTAAAAAGCAGACATATGATAAAGATAATGGAAGCTTAAACCTAGTGCATGCACCCAAAGTTCATTGCACCCATCTCAAAATGCTGATGTATCACCTGTGAGAATTGAAAGTTTACTTTTTCATGGTTTGCTCTAATTTCTTTAATACATTTTAAATTAACTTTCCCACCTTTCTTGTCAAGTTTTATTATCTAAAAATTTACTCATCTCCCACAGGTGTGGAATAATTTCTTTAAAAGAAACCATCTCCCCCCCCCATTGAATATTGCCTGTACTATCATCTCACACAAAGGCAGTGGTTTTCTTCTATGTGTAAGTAATAATGTGTTATGTGAACAGGAATTAGTCATTTGTAAATTTCTTCCATGATGATTAGGTTACCTTAATTTTGTACAGATCTAAGCATGTAACATTACATTCCTTATCAAGGTTTGGGATGCCGATTCTCTCTAAAAAAGTAAGATTTTATTTTGTAAAGTTACATTTAATATTACTTTTGTTTCTTTTTGCATACAATTTAGAAGCTTGTTAATGATATATGAATCGAAAGAACATAAATCTATTTCGTGGATGGTTACGTAATGAGTTGTGTTCTTAATGTCACGCAGTGTTATGTGAAACGGCGCCCTCATAAAAGCATTCGAAAAAGTGGGTTATGTCTGTAGCAAGATTTTAAGCCAAAATAAGTCTGCTGATATTTATGACTTTCACTAAGCTGAAAAGGAATGGATTTGTTGTTGTTTCAGATAAATAACATACACTTTATAGCTATCCTTTCACTTGTAATGGGGTGGGGTCGATGGGGAGGGTACGTCCATTACTAACATAAATGAAAACACAAATTCTTGCGCTTTATCCATAACCTGATAGTTTTTATTAGAAATAATAACAATACTCTGTATCTTTACAATGATTTAAGTTGGTACACAACAGTTGTACACAAATTCTTTCAAAACTATTATTGTAACATATCTAACAGACGGTGAAAAGAAATATAAGAAAAAAAACAATTTTGTCTTATCTTTGAGAAGTCAGGAATTGGATATTCTTTTGTTGGTCTTTTTCTCTTCAATCTACCAACAAATAGGTGCCATTTCTGTGAATCTGCACAGAGAATAGTATCTCTATGTGTTGTAGATAGCTTAAATTCGAACATGCAACTACTCATTGGAGAAGAAGTTTGGGAATCAACTCCCTTTGCTCATTAGTTGGTTTTGACTTGAAAATGGTAAGTCCAGTGTCTCTCTTTCATATCCTCTACAAGAAGAGGAATTTAAAAGGAACTAGGAAGAAGGAATGATGATGGAAAAATGGATGATCCTTGATTTGGACTAGTCAAAATTTGTTAAATTTCAATAATTCTACTGTACTCTATATCACAATGAATATTTCTTTGTTAAAACTTATAGGCATATGTGCAGCAGTATGATATCTACTACCACATAATTACAAGAATTAAAGCACTGCATATTCATGAAAAACATTTACCCTGAAGAATACCCCCCCCCCCATCAGGACAGACTGAGATGGTGAAGAATCTTATTGCAGACCTGCTGGAGAGTAACATTCTTAGGCATACAGCCGGTCCTTTGGCCGACCAGACTAGTTGAAGTGCTGGAGATGGATTCTTGAGGTTATGTATAGACTATTGGAGGTTATATTTCATTTCAGAGCATGTTCAGAAATAACACAAACTTGTTCTATTATTAAGTGTTTTCTAAATAAAGGGATTAAAACTAGGCTACATGTTGCTTCCACTAAGGCACTCTTGTAGGCTGAGGTGATTTGGGAGAACTTGCACGATCACTTGTGCTTTTTGTACAAGTTTATTCATTACATTAATATCTTAGGTATAACCAATTATGAGCCTGTAAGACATTCCATATCAGTTGTTTGACTCACATTTCAAGATGCATCTTAAGAGATAATCCCTGAATCGCAGTCTCACAATCAATACAATTCTAAAGAATTGTTCTAAGATGTATTTATTTTTATTTTGTACAAGAGTAATTTAACCAATTACTCAAATTCTAATTTTACCACTTTGTGTGTAATCTAGGAGGTGGTCACAGTTTACATCATATTTGTTAAACTTATTTTAATCAAACATGGGACTGAGTAAATTGCCAGAAACTGATAAAACAACTGAAAATTTATTATTTAAAGCACCTTGTGTCGCAGAGGCAACGTCTCCTGCTATGTATATACACTAAACTTTATGTTTTGTCTGTTGCATTTATGGTTTGTATCTCAATAAAGGTGGTTGCTTTCAAAAATATTCGCTGGCCTGACCATACCACAAGTTGGTAGCCCACCCACTTTGCATGCTACAGTCAAGGCTGTAATTTATTTCATTAACTGTTAAGGTTTATTTACATGAATCTTAGAAACAGCTTTCAGACATGAGAATATACTTGTTAATCTCTTCTTTTTTTTTTTTTCCTGTTTCCATATTCCTGAATTACGTTTAAGATGTATCCATTTTGGGTCCGTCCAACTGGTCCAGCTCTTCCTGCGATAGTCTGTCTAATAAGTCATCCTCTGCGACCGAAGAAGATGTATTGACCTCTGACCTGGACGATTGGGAAGGCAGACTTGACCTTTGTGAAACACTTGATGATTGAGGAAATCTGTTACCTGGTGGTAAAAAAAGATCAATAGACATTAAAGGGTGTGAAGACTCGCGCAAAAAGAAACGTCTCATGCCGGTAATCTGACTTAGTTTCGAATGAGGTGTAACAGAAGTGTTAGATACCACCATCGATTCCAAGAAATACACACACAGCTTGCTACCGTCGGTAATTAGACACTAGTGTACAGTCAGTACATACAGCTGCGGTCAATACCCACAGTACAGTGTATAAACAGTACAGCTATGGACATCTCAGGTCCAGCTAAAGATAACAAGTTATCAAGTTTCATTACTGTCTGCATTTTGTAGCGACAAAGAGAAAAACGTCACTTGCAAGCAACGGAAAGTTAACTTTTTCAGAGCGCGACACGCGGTTTGGGGCGAGTCTTCCTTTTAACTGATGTCTCATTCGGATGATGATAAACTTCATTCATTTTAAGTCATTTATTCCTGTAACCAAAGATAGGTGCATAGCACCTCTGGTCATTGGGCCAGGAAAATTTACAGTTTACATCTTGTAGGTTTGGCTTCTTTTTTCCCTTAAAAAGTACATATATTTCTGTTTTATTTTATTGGTCATTCCATATCAAATCACCAAATTTTGTCCAGTATGTCGTTCGACCTCTTTTAAACATGGCCAATTTTTTTTGGTATGCTTGGAACACATGATATAAGCATATTCTTAAAATTCAGTTGCATTGCTTCAAAATTGGCCGAAAAATCACACTTTGAAATTCTGCAATTTGCTGCCACTATGGCATTCTGGTATTTCCTTGATTTTTGTATGTATTGATGGATATTCATTTTACAGTAATGTCTTTTAATTATTAGTGAATTAAAAAAACCAGAACATTGCAAATATTATGATTAAATGACATTGAAATCTGCACAGTATTGAATTGAATGACCTTGAAGTAAAATACCCAGGCTCAAAACCATTGGAACAGCAAAACAGGCAAAAATGTTTACTTTAGAAAAACCCAAATTCTTGAGCATTTTATTAACTAAGAAAGGCAAAACACCTGCCTAATTTTTTATTGTACAAACAGGGTGGTACTATATATCTTCTAGCAATAATAATCAGATTTTTCAACGTGACGCTTTTTGAGTTATTGGCGGTCAAAGACGACCTCTTTTGTACATCAGAGGAACTTTACAACCTCATAAATTAATACTGAAAAAGGTAGAACCCTGAAATTTGGTAAGTTGTAAAACCTTATACTTATAATTAACGTAAAAAAACTCAGTCCTCACATGGTTACGTTGGTTAAAAGTTTGCATAAAAAAACCTTCCTCATACTGAATCACAGCATGAAATAGCAACTTTGAGCTAGCACATTATAGGAAAGCATTGCAATCATTTTTTTGTATTGCTTGGACTGGACATAATAACCTCTGAAAAAAATCAAGTACCCTGAAGCAATTTAGGAGCAATTTATCACTAAAAATATCACATGTTATTGCAAAAAATACCTTAACTGGATATTTTGGCATTTTTAAGGTGACCTTACTCCACAAAACAATGCTTTTATAGCCTATTTGTTTTTATTTTCCATTCTATGGGGTAGAGTCTATGGGCGCCTTTAATATAAAAGTAGTAGGATATTTAATTGCTTCAAAAATTAAAAAAGGCAACGATAAGGACAAATTGCGAAATTTCAAAGTGTGATAATTCGGCCAACTTTACAGTAATACAACTGGAATTTTCTGAAAATGCTTATTTCATGGTACTCTAATCATGCAATGAGGGTGCTAATTTGTGGAGAAGTTCCAGCAACGGCCATCTGTGATTTGACTCGAAATCACCATTATGTATATTAAAGGAGCACACTTATGTATATTAAAGGAGCACACTTTCTGTATTGTCCAAGGCAGATTGTTTGGGGCTCAATGCAGTCCTCAGTAATACTCTGCTCCACCTATATAAAGGTATACAGATATACTGTACAAGTGCACTATGCTAGTACTGCTCCCACACCCTTCCAACAGTTTTCACCATCACACATGTATGCACAGACCCCTTTAATTAACATCCAGTTAAATCCTAGATCCATACCTAAATTGCCCATACCTAAATCTTTTATGCTTACCTACATGGCACTCTTCTCTATGTATTCTTACTCGGTCCAAACATGTAAGAAAATTAACATAATATTTCTAATTTTCTATTCCTTTTTTAGCCTCTTAACATATGTCCTCTGTACAGCTAAAATATTTTCATGCCATGATAATAAATACAGACACGCTAAATAAGTAGTACCTTTACTTGCGTAAGCATGCATTTTCACAGTTTTAGATCAATCAACACCTGTCCATGAAAGTTCAATGCTTTCAAATCAATTGCCAATGGGCAAAACCTCTTACTATTGCCCACTGTCAAACAACCTCGTAATCTTATCAAAAACATCGATAATGTTGACAACGTTAAGAATTGGGTTCTTTTCATCAACCCTCCGGGGTAAAATTATTGATTTTTGGCCCTCAAATTAATGAAATCCAAAAAATTGATGTCAATCATAGGTGCACAGTTAAAACTTTGACGTAAACCATCAAAATGAACATTCAAGTTCTTTTCTGGTTCTCAATTAAAATGTATTATTAGATACAAATATTTAAATAAAGCTCTTTTTTTCAGTACTTTTTCTGGTTTATTGGGATCATCCTTAAACAGAATAAAAGCCATGATTTTGCTCTTAAAGTGTAATTCAGATTGTCGATAGCTGACCTATACGGAAAGCACTTAATATAGAATGGCATGTAATACACAAACATGCTCCCTCAGCCAATGAGCTTATTCATGACTATTCATCTCATGAATATTTATTACCCCAGTTTTTCCTGGTGTACAAACAAACTTAGTGCTATACTTGTCAGTACACAGCTAATAATGGAAGTCCTTGCATGTGTGTGTGTGTGATATGAACATGCATTACAAGAAGTGCATTGGTTAGGTCAGATGCACAATTACAGTTACACTGGGAACTGTCAACAGTTTTCAAATCTCTTTGGTGGACAGATAGCAACAGTTGCTGTTTTGTTATCAGTGGGTGATTGGATTTACTTAGAAGGAATATTGCCTTAAGCTGTGGTTTTGAACCTTAATGATGGTGAGTTTTCAGGTTAGCTTAAGATTTATAATGTGGTACTATTATCACAGTTAGTGGATAGGTTGTATTCAACTAACTTGACAAGTTGAAAAAGTTGTAAGTTACTGTGTAGGGAACATGTACAGTAGTACATAATGCATAGAATCAACATGATTGAATATTGTAAGAACCCTACAGCAATACTAAATAAAGGAATGCTGTGAATATGCATATAGCTGTCATAAAAGTTTGCCTCTGGTCGATATGTATTTCATTTGGAGTCTTCAAAGGCTGCATTAAATCAGAAAATTTAGTACAGTATTTTACAACAGAAGAGTACAGTACCATATATCAATATTATCACATGAATAAAAGTATATCTAATCGATGGTTTTAAGAATATCAACTCTATTGTAAGGTTATGTAAACTGATTTATATCCTGGTATCGCTGAAATTATAAACAACTTTGCTTCTCTTTTGAAGTTGTCGTGACCAGTTTATAAATTAGTAATTATGCAATAAGAATAATCTGTGTCATGGAAGGATAGCTGATGGAAAGAGAAATTGAGATATTTCACTCTTGCAAGATTTTCATTACAGACGTAATTGCTTTATTCATGTTCCTTTGCACGCAAGACTATATATCTTGAGCTGGTCTAAATATGTGTACAGTATGACATAATTGAGCCCACAAATGCTTCAATCTGTAACCTAATAGGTTTATTACCATACATGTATATTTTCTGTAAAATGAGATGGGTTTGAGAATGCTGAATCTAAAACATCTGAATGCTATTACTGGCATTTGTTTAGAGCATTGTCAACACTTTTTACATTCTTCTTGAAAATATGAAATGAAAAACAAAAGGGAAAGATTCCCCCCCCCCCCTAATGTCACTTGGCACTGTGAGGTACTGTACATCACAAACTGACAAACTATCAACCTGCAGACTAGAATGCATCATTTTGAAACCTTGAAATCTCCCAAATGGATCAAGAGTTTCCTTTGACATAGATCTGTGAGAACTGGTCATCACAAAGATCTCTTTCAGATAAGCTAAATACAATTTGGGGGTTTGCTTCCACCTTAAAGACAATTTTTAGAAACACCTTTTCTTTGGTAATCATCTGTTTTTCATTCAGAAATTATTATACCTAGTTGATTGTGAATTAATCACGATAATTATATAAATAATTTGAACTACCTGCTTCTACTACTGTAGTCTATGTAGCATTTACTAACTTGTCTAAAAGTTGATGTAGCATCATATAATAAAGTGTGCTCTTGTGCTTTGGTGCAATTTCCTCAATTTTTCTGAAAATTGCCTAGCTTACTAGTCCCTACTGTACAGTATGTCTACATAATCCTGTAAATCTGAATATCCCCTTTCAGAAGGAAGGTACAGTTGTTTGGGATCTTAAGTTTAGAATTATATCAAGAGTAGATCTATGTCAAGAGCAGACAGCAGGAAGCAGTAATTAAATCTGAAGCTAAACAACAGGAAGTGAACAAATCAACAACAGTTCTGACCTCAATTTGATGGATTTGTTATTAATTAACAACCAGCTGGCATGTCTATGCAATGGAAATGAACATAAATTTAAGGTCTGCAGAGTATGAAACATGGCACTATTGCCACACTTTTGCGGTACTAATACAATAGCCCCATACCACTGAATTGAAAGGGGCATGGGAGTTAAAGGATGGTTGTTAAGGATACATTCCAAGGGACAGTTGAATGATATAAATGCTACTCACTAAATGTCTCTGTGGATGTTGCTGTCATGAATGTGGCAGAAAATCTTCAGTTTGTGACAAAACTGGGATTCCAGTACATTGTTAAGAGGTCTCAAACTTTTACAAATACAGTAGTATCCTTCCCTCACTACAATGCAAAGTAACAGTTCAACAATGTGCTGACTCTCTTGGGAAATGTAAGTTAAAATACATGGTATAATCTTGAGTACTGAAAATTTAAAAAAGATTCCCAAGATTCTTGAACATAATCAATTAACACCCCTGAATGTACTGGGAATAATTAAACCTCTAGGAATGTTATGAGTCAAGTATCAGCTATTTTCAGCAAGCTAATAAATATGTAGTTTAAACTGTAACTTTAAGGAAAGAAATGAGTCATCCTGGTTTTAACCGGTCTGATAGTCTCAATGTAGAATAGTACTGCAAGTCTATTATATTGAGTTTCTAGGAAAATTCTTACTGGATAAATCCTCTTCAGGGATTTGTAAAGTACAAAAGAACTATAACAATGCCTCTTAGCAATAAGCCCATCACAAGTTAGCAAAAGCTGTGTGCATCCAAAAATGCTAAAAGTTAACCACAACATTCTAGAGACAGAGGAGAACAAGAGTACAATTGCTACGTAGGAGGAGATGGATATAAAGTGAGAAAGCGATGTAAATGATAGAACATCCATCCTTAGCGACAGCTATCTGGATCCACCTTGATGAGTGTGAAAGATTCTTGAGCTGAAGGATTATTAAACTTTGCTGTCAGTTGCCCCGGGCAAGAAACTTCTATGATGTGTCTGCATTACAGACTTAGATACAAAACCTTGTGAAATTACATCCACGTCGACCTTCAACGTATGAAATGTTATGATGTGCAGGCAGCAGAAGAAGATGATATCTATCTTAATCATGATCTTGTTAATGGAGGATATCTGATCATTGGTATGACAGGAATTATTCCCTGGTACCATTAATACACATGATAATAGACGGGATGACGTAGTGCTAGCTTATTAAAGCAATGATTGTTGGGAAGGGTGCTTGGAGCTTTAAGAGGGCATGGGTGATAGGAATGAAGGGCATGTGTGAATGGGGGGGGGGATGGGGGGGAGTATTGTGAGAGTACTGTTGATGAACAGGGGTAGGGGGTAGCAACAAGTAATAAGCAGAAGTGCAATAGAGTAGAGTGTCATCGGTCTTTCTGCAATTTTAACTTAATGTAAACAGTTTGCATTCTTCCTTCAGAGATGAGCAGGAAGGAAGAACAATGTAGAGTATTCCAACTATGTATGCATATTAATTAGCCTAAAAGGCAAACGACTCATGCAAACGTTGGAATATAACCTACACTGTACAGCTAACACTATGGCCTTGTTCACATCAATTGGAGAACGCAAGGGTTTCGTTATTCCACAGGGAGATAAACTTAATCCGGGTGGGTTCACATTGGAGAACGCATGCAGGATGGAGAAGTGAAGGACGCACAGGGAAGCATGGCGCAAGCAGGAATTGGTCACAATAATTTTTTATCTGACCGTGTGAGGACTCCTGCAGCTGCTGCATGCTCAATTAAAACACATAATACTGTAGTATATTGAACATATAGCGATATACTGTACTGTGTATAACTTTTTCTTCGTCGAAACTTTTAAAAATCTGAGATCTGAACATTACAGATTTTTTAAATTACCAAAGTTGTAAACTGATAAGGCAACGATTCCATGCATGATTTGACATATGCCATGCTGAATACAATGTTATATCAAACAGTAACGAGTATGCAAAAGAAAAAGTTAAAAAACATATAAACACAAGTGACTAAGTTTAAACAACTTTGTTTGTGGCTGGGCCCAACAATCCCTAAATGATACAAATTGTCTTCTGATGAAACCATTTCATCAGCATGGCATTTGTCAAATCATGCATGGAATTGTTGCCTCATCAAACGTATCAACTGCTTAAACAGATTTACTGTTTATACTGTGCACTCTTGCTCTTTTATTCTTCAAGATTCTATAACTCATGAATATGCTAATTTCAAAGCACACTATAGGATCCTTACTGTGTTACTGCATGCATGGGAACTTTTGTAGCCTGACAAAACACAGCTAGATGCAGTTTTCTTCCAATTTTGTTTTTCTGTCAAACTTATAATTTATGTATATTAACTTATGTACAATTTGATTTTTAAGTCAGTCCATGTATTACGCTGCATCTTCAAACTGTGCTCTGACAGGTTGTGAATAATTCCAGAGTTAATACATTTCTGCATACATGTATACATGCATGCAGACTACCAGTAACTTAACTCCCAATTTCAGTACATTATCAATCAAAAACTTAATCCACACTGCTGAGGGAGTAGTGTACGGTATCTATAGTGAATCTGTATTGTACTCTGTGTGATATTTAAATGCTATGGAAAACCTTTCGTGGCAGTATATATACTGCAAGTCTGCAACCGTAGTTTGGTAACAAGCAATTTCATACGGTACATAGTTTGCACAAGTTACCATTGCACAGTTTGTAAACAAAGGATTTCCACTAACTTGAACTTAAACCTTATATCCCTGTATCACCATAAAATTTGCTCTAAGATGTAGTGATGGTGAAAGGGTCTTTTAAAAAATGTGCACCTTTACATTGATGATCCATTTATCAAGAGCTAGAAATTACAAATACTGTGTTTCACAGTAATAAGGATAACATATCCATCCTGCAGTTTCCCATGGAAACCCAACAACATGTCCTCAAATTATTTTGGTGAAAGGTGATGGAACTTTTCAGTCACGAATGCAAAGATGCATGAAGTTTATAACTCTGCATGCAGCGATGCAAATTTGCTCTTCAACCTTTCAACAACAAAAAATGATCACATTACAACCAAAATACAATGAGAAATTTTCAAAATTTTGATTATTTCATTATATCTAAACTGAAATTTGATAAATCTGATGAACCACAACTTAACCTGATGTGTTGCTGACACTGCACAGTGAATAGGATCAAAATATAATGCTCAAATTCATTGCAAAACCGCATGCTTTAGCCCTAATTATGTTGAGTACATGGTAGTACAGTATTTGTGCCGGTACCTACGAATTTCATTCATCTCAAAAGTAATAAGTGAACTTGAACCGAATCGTCAGCGTAAATTTAAATCTCATTCAGAAATGAATATACCCATATATGCTGTTTGTCACCTTGTTAACAGAGACTCTAGACTTTAATTTAATTGAACTAAATTTTTCCCTGGCGATCTCAAGCGTTTGACACTTTGACGGTCAAAACAAATATATTGAAGTTGAATGAGAGTTGGCCCCTGGCATGATTCTATCTAAACTAAGGACTTAAGATACAGTAGTAAATATATTATGCATGGATGATATGTACTGAACAGTAATTATATACATGAATGGCTGTATAAATTGTATTGTCTTGGAACCTCAATATGGCTGAGTACTGTATGTGTCACAGTACACTTTGTTAACATTTCATGAATCTACAGTATTGTAGCAATTGTGTAAACTATTGACAACGATCTTTCCACAGATATTTCCCAGATTTCATAAAAAAATTCATCAAAATGTGTAAGGGATACAAATCACAATATAAAAATTTAGATATGTAATCATAAATAAGGAATTTAACTTGAAAATTAGTACAAATTGCCAATTAAAGTAAGTGTATCACGATCATTATAGTACTTAGGCACCATGATACAGAAGCAGAGAAATCCAGGATGAAGTTAAAAAAAAATGAAGCCAAAATAATTTTTATAGCGAAATTATACGTTCTGAGAAATACCTCAAGTGTCATACCCTAACCCTGTTGACTTATATGTAAATTTTCTATGGACTGTTTTTATGTCAGCAGTATTATACATACTGTACACTGCATATGTATAGTAATTTGTGTCTATGGAGCCCTATATATGACTTTGGTACTGTAATTGTACAGTACAATATGTACCCCAACATTGCTGTGCACACAACTTTGAATTAACATGGGAAGGAAAACATTCAAGGAGTGTTGCAATTACTGTTTGCACACCAAATGAAATAAAATTAATGTCTTAACATTAAAAACCAGTTTCTAAGAAATCATTGGATGGAGACTTCATAGTCCAACAACGACTCCCTGGTCCAAGTCAACAGCAGAATATCCACCATACTGTATGTACAGTATGTACCTCTATTAGACATTACTGTATACATGTAATAAGTACAGTATCACTAAGTCACTGTCCAGTAAAATAAACATGTGTTGCTATGGGTGTAACCATGTCCATGTAAACAGCAGCTGGTATCTGTTTTTACATTGCTGCATTGAAATCTTTAATGTGACAGTCATGGAAACCATCTGGATCAAGAGCATGGTGATTAGGATACAAATTTCTACAAGCTATCAAGAACATTTTTGTCTCAAATTCTTCATAAACAAGTTTCTAAGAAATCCTTTGGTCCTTGATGGCTACAATACCTTCTTGTCCCCCATTTTCTCCACAAAACTATTTCAGCTACATACTTGTCATACAATGTGGAATACCAATGGTATGAATAATGTGACATAGATATATATGCAGGAAACATTGCAATGTGTCGCACTGATTAAGTAGTTGCTGAACTGTCTTTTCTATTGCAATAGTATGCATAACGTACATGCAGCACATGTTGCTATGGGTACGGTACGTAACTACATGGCCACACGTAACTATGGCCACAAAACTTGGTATGCACATTTATGCTTCCAGTCCTTGGAACATTATGATTTACTATTTGTACACCTGTGATCTGCCATCCAAACTACCTGGATACAGCATACAGGCCTCAATAATTAATGCATTCGTACAGAATATATGCATTAAATATTTTGGCAAATTCACCCCAGTTCCTAAAAAGAATGTATTCTTCCTACAGAAACACCACAAAACGCCTACAGTATTGTCGGCATCAGCAATATTTTAGGATTGTAGCATTTGATTAAATACTGAAAGATGTCTATAACCTTGCATAAGAAAGCGTAAAAATTTATGGGCCTGATATAACATTCTCCTCATCAATAGTGGATTCTGATTCAAATTTACCTGGGGATGTCAGCAGCAGATCAGTGATTACTAAAATAAATTTATTCAGGCATCAGAATGAAGTGGTGTGAGTGTCTGTAATGATAATACTCATGAATATGTAAATCTCGGATTGAGTAATTACCTGTGTGCAGATAGTGAATTGAACAATTCATTTTTCTGTAGGCTATATCCTGTACTTACTGCATGGTAGGCTACAGACCTGTAAAGTATGCCTCAAAGAATCGCAAATAACAGAACTTGATCTTTCAGTGGTGACAATGTCATTTTAAATGCCTTTAAACATGGCAAGTTACTTTAATGTAAGCTGTCAGTCCTTAAATTCCCACAAGTATTGTACCTCACATGATAATGAATGATGTTAAGTTGACTTGAGGCACCCAGCTATGAAAGCAGAGACCACAACTACAGTACATGCCTTTTCATCTATATACAGCAATGACTTGAAACACTTTTATCCAAAGCATTTCTCTCCCTACTTTGAATCTCCAGCTTACTGTACAGTAAGTTTGAAGGGTGAAGAAAGAAACTGAACATTTAGTATTATTTTTGGACAAATGCCGCCATGTACATTTTATGTGTAAGGAAATTATTGGTGTCATTACCTGGTCCTTTTTCTGACATTTTTTTAAAAACATTTTACTTGGAAAGGCAGATTGTATAAATTTGTCACTCTGTGTGTATTGTGTATAGTTTTAAGGTTTTTATATTCATTTAACCTAGGGCAATACTTACTGAGACCGAGTTTAGTATTTGAAGTATACAGTAACTATTTATTGCATACTTACTGTACCTGCATATGATACCATAGACCACTTGTAGTACACCACCCCCAAATAATTATGTAACTGCAAGTGCAGGTAATAATTTATTCATTATCGCATTGTAAAATGCTATGCAAACTGGATCAAATTGCTACATACAAGTCCAAAGAAAGATACAGCAGCTCCTTTTTTTACACAAAGTTAACCATAGTTTTATTATTATGAAGCTCGACTAAATTTAGAGCCTTCAAAATTGCTACAGAATATTTGAATTTTGAACACTAAATTATTTCCTGCCAAATGCAAATAGATTTATTAAACATGAAAGAGTTTATAACTTGACATGAATATAGCCCAGAGACCTATTGTAATGCACAGCACAGTATACTAAGCTATGAACAAATTATTTCCTGCCAAATGCAATTAGACTTATTAAACATGAAAGAGTTTATAACTTGACATGAATACAGTCCAGAGACTCAATGCACAGCACAGTAATAGCAATAAAGCCATTAAGG
>JAIPMN010001440.1:2009-26225 GCA_020650975.1 Apostichopus californicus | reverse complement strand
CCCCCCCCCCCCCCCCCCCTGACTGTATGGATGCTCCGCCACTGATAAATTACCTTCTTTCAATATATAACACATAATATTTATTGGTATGTTAGGAAGTCTGTTGCAAATAAAAAGCAAATTCATTGGATGTAAAGTTCTCCTGCAAAGTCTCCCAATTCCTTTCCATTTTAAATACTTGCCATGCCTCTTTATTGTACTGGCAAAAGACAAAAGTCTTTTTGACCTGCCCAGGTCAAAATCATTTGCTTAAAGTTTAACATTGTCCAAAAAGTTTGTTAAACAGTTTAAAACTATATCAAATAATATTCTGCTGACTCAATTGATAGAACAAGTATGTCATATCTCACCTTGAAAATCACAAAGAGAAGTTTTTTTAAATTATTCAGCAAAATGCGATCCTTTTGTTTCCGACACCACACATCATTAGGAAGAAGTCTTACAAATTTAAAACTATGCTGCATAACATTAATTTGTGTTTCCTTTCCAAAAGTACTTGGAAACAAACTTTAGACTTATGTTATAAAATTTAGTACTATGACACATGATTCACCAAGGAAAATTACCTGGTTGGATATATGCATTTGCCAGGCAATTTCTGGCCCATTCAATGCCTATATTCAGAAAACTCATGAGATCTTTTGCAGAATAGGTCCTTTGATTAATGTTTTGTTTTATTATGTTACTTTACAATAGTATAGATGAAGATATTGCTGATTTCTTGTTAGCAAATGTCCTTATGACAATAAAAAAAGAAGAAGAAGAAGAATTAGTTTTTCTTTTTAATAGAGGTAGAGTAGGGTGTTTAAATTTTTTGTCATTACTGTAACAGGTTATTTTCCCTCAAGATTGCCCCACGATGCTTTGATCTAACATTAAGTTGAAAGACTTGTTTGTCATTGGTCCAGCATATTACCTCTGTTGCATTATAGTCACAACAGTTGATTGATTAATACCTATAGAGATTTTGTGTTATGGTATACAAATATAGTATACTTCCCAAAAACGTCACATTGATTGTGTACTCAAGTATCTAGCATATTGTTTCTGTGTAAGTGATTTCTTTTCAAATTATGTACTTTTGTATTAAAATAGTTTATCTGTCAAAAGCAGACCTTTCTGATAGCTTATGCAAACCCTCTCTACACCTTTTCTGCCAAAATGTTGTAAAATTTGGTGCGACTTGATCTAAACATAGCTTTTTTCGCTGCAAAGCCCATGTGTCCTTTTGTTAACTTTTCCCATTCCTCCTTGCTTTTCACTCTATCCCATAATTTTGTCACTCTATCCCATAAAAGTTTTCACTCTATCCCATAATTTTTTTCCATCCAGTTCACTCCTTTTTCACCCTTCTAGTTTTCAAATAGTCCCTTAAAAGGTGCTAGTTTTTTTTTTTCTTGCCTTATCACCCCTTTCGCATCCCTTTCCTTAGTTTTCCACCTACTCCCCTCAATTCTTCGCCTTGTTCCATGGTTTGTTCTTTTAACCGTGTAAATAGAACATTGTTTTGCCCAAAAGCTGTGAGGTGTCTCTTTTCTGTCATAATATCAAACAGGTGTCATTCAACCTATTCATGGATGCGCAGATCTTTGCTTTGAAAGTGTCCATCTTTCTCAAGGTTATAAGGCATCAGAAACGACATTAATGTAACAGACAAAGAACGGAATATTTGCTGTACCCATGTGTGACATGAGACATTGGATTCTTGTTTTGTAATACTTTTGTGGTATCGTGAGATCCCGTCCACCACATGAGCAAACCCGTTTGGTCGCAACTTTTAAGGCGGTCAGTCTGATTGTGATTCAGACGCCCAAAAATTGTTGAAATATTTCTAAGTTTAGAGTTGTTGTTGCTTGTTTTTTTGTCTCCTTCAGAGGTTACAATTCCTGAAGATTTTACATTGTTAAGTTTATGGAAGAATTAAATCTGAAATTAAATCCAGAGTTCCTTTCAAAGGTCTTACCTCAGACAAATTAAAAGAAAAAAAAGATTATTAATGAGACCTTACCCATGTTTCATCTTTAATTTTGATGTTAAGTGGTAGAATTTGATAGGAAATCTCATATCCTGAAAACTGTAGCCCAACACTTGATTTTAGATCAGGACTGGTCTACTTCTCTTCATTTTTCAGAGGACTTTGGCAGCAAACTCTCAAAACTGGTTTATGCTTCTGAGTTTACGGCTGACATGTGGGACGATTACATGAAGAACGTAGCTCCAGTATGGCTCTCACACTTTGAAAAGCTGGCCCCTCAAATTAGATCAGAGGTAAGCATATTAATCAGTCGATTAATTAATTAAAGGGATTGGTTTGTCGGCTGAGGTGGATGGCTTGATTAAAATGTTTGTAATTTCCTGCAGTGAATCAACAAGAAAGATTATAAATAGGAAAGAATTAGTTTAGTTAGTTTAGTTTAGTAGAAAAAAAGGATCAGGAGGGACACCCAAGT
Organism: Apostichopus californicus; assembly: GCA_020650975.1. Taxonomy (NCBI): domain Eukaryota; kingdom Metazoa; phylum Echinodermata; class Holothuroidea; order Aspidochirotida; family Stichopodidae; genus Apostichopus; species Apostichopus californicus. The sequence goes on along the minus strand of JAIPMN010001440.1, from coordinate 23,775 downwards.
CCCCATCAAGGACACTATAGAGAGAGAAAAAAAAACTGAAGACACAAACACTCAGACCCGATTACAATGCTTAAAGTGCTTGTCCAAAGCATTCTTAAACCCATTGACACTACTTGCAAGTACAACTTTCTCAGGCAAACCATTCCACTCATTCACAACCCTATTAGAAAAAAAGTTATGCCGAATATTAATCCTACTATGTGACTTTTGGAGTTTAAGACAATGACCTCTGGCACAACTACTGTTAGAATTAAAAGCTTTTAAAGAACCTTTTGCTGAAGTCGATGGCTTGATAAAAATATTTGTCATTTCCTGCAGTAAATCAACAAGAAAGATTTAATAGAAAGAACTAAAAGCTTTTAAAGAACCTTTTGCTGTTACAAAATCATACTGTGATCTACTCCAGGGAAGAATTAAAGGTTAAGGACAAGATATTGAGATCGGGTTTTTCAACAAACTGTGTGTTATTTAGTTTCCATATAACTGTAACATTGTCCGCTATAAGACAATACCTTTAATTTACAACTCCTTCTCAACATATACTCAACTATATGAGAGTTGCTCTTCTAAATTAAATGCTTAACATTATTTTTGAGTTGTTAGAGCTATAATTGACAGGTTTCATTGGGACAGAAGAAAGAGAGAGAGATAGATAAATAGACAATGAGAATGAGAGAGGAAGATGAAAATGGTGATAAGAAAAAAAATTCTTTGATGCTTTGGTTCATTATACCTTAATTGAAATAGGAAGAGGGAAAAAAATATCTTTACAATTGATAAACACTTGATGTTCAGTATCAAGGGTTGGATCCAATCTGAAAATAATCTTACAGAGTTTTTTTTTTTTATCTTATTTATATAGCATTTCTGTTAAGTTATGGATGCTATTTGATGCTTACGTTCCATTAACACCACAGGACATTTTACCTCCTCGGTCAACATGAATGTCGAATGTTGAACAAAATGTTGGAAATATTGAAATTTCCAATGTCCTCTTTGCCCTTTACCATTAACAGTATTACGTAAAATGATCTGAATGACAACTTAATTATCCTGTTGTTTGTTTAACTTGAATGGAACTATTCATAACTGGCTAATTTAGTCTCTTCATTTTCCCGAGCAAATCTAAGAGCAGAGAGAGACGGAGGATGAGACCCGACATGTCAAGTTCACTCAAAAATAAATGATAACATTTTTCTATTAACCTACTTTAAGAAACAGATATATGGATTGATTTTTATTCTCTTGTTTATTCGTCAGGAAACTTCATTCTTCACCGGTGGACGTATCACATGGGTAGACTACCTAATCTTTAACATGCTGGACGGGCAAGTGGAGTTTGGCAAGCTGGATGTGGGACTCCCTACAGTCGACGTACTGGAATCGTATCCCAAACTGAGTTCCTTCTACAACCGGTTCAGAACCAGGGAGAAGATAGCAGCTTACCTCAACAGCGACCGGAGGCTGCAGTACAGTGGACCTAAGGTTACACCCAAGAAAGAGGAAACAAAAGATAAACCAAAGGAAAACTAAAAACAAAAGGAGGAAAAACCAACAATAACCCTTTTGTTCTTTTCATCCATCAGTATCATTCAATTCCACTTTTGTTCTAAAATTGTTTTTAATAATGTTAATTTCACTAACTGAGTCACATTCTATTCATCAGTATTGTGACCAATTCTAAAAAGTCCTAAAATTTCCTAAAATTTTCTACATGTCAGACTTGCAGATGTCCGTAGACTTTAAATAGTATGTTTCTTGTTTTTGTCTGGTGTTTTTTAGTTACATTTCTTTAGCCTAAAAGCTGTTGAAGAAATATCAAAATCCATTTCCTGTTTACTATTGAAATTATTTTCATTTGCCTTTCCGAAAAAAAATTTCATTTGTTTGGAAGCGAGTGAAATACCTTAAAGACAGACTCAAGTGATTTTCTTTTTCTTTTTTTTTTCGATTGATTGATTGATTTTGTTAGTCCTCTAAGACTTTAAATGTTGAAGAGATATAAACAGGAATGATGGAAGATATTAAAATTAATATTGTGCCTATAAAAGCCAATCCTTTAAAAACAACACATGGATGATTCAGAGGTGATGCTTGTGGAGAATTTGAGTTCGATTGCTTTCAAGCAAAGTTTGACTTGAAAGTTATTTTCAAATTTGACAGACATTATTCCAACCCCTTTTTTTTCAGACTGTGTGCCTTGTTAATGAACTTGAATATCCAGTTGAGTTTTAGTTGTAAAATCAGTACTTGAATGTTGCCTTTCTCAGTTATTTCACTACAATTTTTTGGCAAAGTTTCTAGAACGTTTTTATCCCAATATTAAAGTTATGCAAAATATTAGGAAACTGCATTAGTACTACTCCCGAAGAATCGCCAGGACGAATAACAGTTAGATACTGTGAAATGTTTACAGCTGGGATTGGTTGCTGCTTACCATTATAGCATAGTAGGCTTAGAATTCATTTGGTTATCAAATGCAAATCCACTTCATTGCTTGGCCAAAACTTGAGAAGTATAAAAAAAAAAAAACTGGTTTAACCTGTTACAGTAACATTGCCTGTACTGTATCGTACAGTGTGTAGTACTTAAGTAGCACTGTTTGTGTTCTTCTAAAGAACATAAATTGTGGTTTATATTGAGATGATCTATTTTCAGAAATAGTTAATTCTTCAGAAAAGAGAGAAATGTTGATTTCATATATGTCAATAATTAGAAAGGAATGGTTTGCATTAGAGGGTCAGTTCTTGAAACAGATTGGCATCACAAATAGAGGGCTAGAAACACAGCAGTAAATTAATGTGTTTTATAATTTACATCGGGAGGTTTGGCCGGGGGGGGGGGGTCGGGGAGGGAAGGGAAGGTGGCAGAAGCAAATAGAAGGAAATAATTTGGACACTTCCATTTTGGGGAGGGTATAATTAGTTTGATATGTATTCACTTTTAGCTGGATCGCTGCAAACTATGCGAAAAAATATCAACAAGTCGGCAAGTGCAATAAATGCTGTGACCTGTGGTCAGTATCAGCCAACAGCATTTGCTTTTTTTAATTTTTTTTTTATTTCTTGCTGGGGATGATGAAAGTTTTAACTGAACTGATGTTGCCCAACATTTAAACACATTCCTAGAAATTTAGGTTCAAAGATATCTGATGCTTCACAATTGTGATAGGGGTAAGGAATCTCTAAGATGAATACATCAACTTGACAAACATATACATTTCTTTGCATCGGATTTCTAAGTTTCTGAAATGATTCAGTTTGATGCAGATAACAAAGATTTCATTTGGATCTTGACTGGTTTGTACTTCAACTTTTTCATGTTATTTAGTGTTATATCATAAACCAATTAATTTCTTTCTTTCTTTCCGTAATATCAACGAATTCAATCTAATACTGATCATAATTACATTATTATTGAACTATGAAATTTATCAAATTTATTCAAATCAGCTTCTTTCGAGGGAAAATCTTGGTCAAAATAACGAAATATTTAAATAAATATGATTTTATTATATTAAGGCTGTTTTTGGATTTTCTTTTGTTTTTATCTATTTTGTATCATGAAAGTTGTTTTGTTAGTTATTTCTTTCTGAGCACACACCTGCTTGCAAATACATTCCCTTTAACGTCATCCCGTATATTGGCCCGAAATATGCTAGATAGTCAAATAATGGCCACTATTGCTCAAAGTTCAACAAATATATTATCATGACTGTTAAAGCTGTTGTGTTTCACCAAGTTATTTCATTGTCTAGTTAACCAGAATGCAAATATGCATTGTGGTTTCGATTATGTAACAAGCAGTTTTCTTCATGAATCTGACGTAATGTATAGTGAGGGTGTACATATTTACAAGGGTTTCACCTATCGACCTCTGATGACCCCAAATGACCTTTGACTTCCACCAAAACAATAGGCATCTTTAACTCAATGTGGTACTTCTACAAACTAAATAAGACAGTGGCGTAGGAAGGTACTTTTGAGTGGGGGGGGGGGCTGAAGACTGATGGCCAGCCTGAGGGAGGGGTCTAAGGGAAGGGAATTTTTTTGCATTTCCAGGTGGCCTCAGATGCAATTTGGTGCAATATAGCACACTTCAACATCCACTCCATTTTGTAAATAATTTTGCATTTTCACCTGGCCTTACATGCAATTTGGTGCTCCAAATGAGATTTTTTTTCTCATTTGGAAATGAAAAAGGGGTTTTCTGACTTGCGGAGCGGGGGGGCGGAATGATACTTCCGCCCCCCATATTTGACCACAATTTGACCCCTGGGTGACCTCAAATAATAATAATAACTAAGATTTATAATGCGCTAATTATAAACAAAATAGTTGTCCAAAGCGCCGTACATATATAGTTTGAATAGAAAGAAAAGCAAAAACAATAATGCAACAATGAAAAATAATTACAAATCAAATTGAAAAATGTTTAGCATAGAGGTAGGCTTTTAGTTTAGATTTGAAAAGTGATTTAATAGGTATACATTTTAAATGGTTTGGGAGGGAATTCCACAATTTGGACCAGAAACTGAAAAAGCATGGTTGGCATAGGTAACCCCATTAGTTGGAGGTACTAGGAGGGTAATGAATTTTGACTGATGGGTGGCACGCTTGTATTGTTTTACTAATAGAAGTTCGGAAAGGTAATTTGGAGATAACTTGTTATAAATACAATTATGGATTAAAATAAGGACTTTGAAATGTATACGTGTTTCAATTGGAAGCCAGTGTAATGCTTTAAGAAGAGGGGTAACATGTGTAAACTTAGTTTGCTTGAAGATAAGTCAAATGACCTTTGACCTCCACCAAAACAATAGGTTTTCTTGTACTCAATGTGATACTTCTACACACTAAATATGAGGTCCTCCCAAGCTTTCCTTTTTGAGATATCGTGTTTAAAAGGTTTTCGCAATTTGACTTCATATGACCTTTGACCTCCACCAAAAACAATACGCTTCTTGTACTCAATATGTTACTTCTACACACCAAATATGAAATTGGTCTGACCTTCCGTTCTTGAGATATCGCACTCACACACACATACACCATCATGAATGCAAAGGTTTATTTTTGGCCAAATTTGGAAGTTTTGTGTCACCACAGAACCCCCTTTAAGTCGAGATAGGTTGGTCGGGGGAAGAAAATGAGTGGAGAGAAAATTGCAGTGTTGAAGTTTCTTTAATATTTTGTGCAATATATAAAATTCTTCAGTCGAAGTTGCAATTTATCATGTAATAGGTTTTGCTTGATCCACATAAATTATGGGATTTAAACAGTTTCTGATCCTTTCCTATCGCACATAATAATTCACGATGTAAATGAAAAGAAATTTCAAGTTACATTACATGTACTATTTTCCTCCAAATTACCTTGTCCTTAGCAAATAACCAAAATAATTGCATCCAGGCACACCCAAGATCCGGGCGCATCCGGGCACACCCATTGGAGTATCACCAATGACCTCAGCCCCACTATGTTTGGGCCAAGCTCAGGAAAAAGTATCCCCCCCTCCCCACCCGGGATGTTACTCTTGGCCTTTCCCTGATCTTGATGTTCATTATTGAGTATTAAAATAATAAAATATTGAAATTTTGACCACCTGAAGACCTCAGGTTACATTGCATCTATTGTTGGCAGCTTAGGTAACTTTATATCCTCACCCAATTCTCCCTCCCACCACCATCCTTCACCCCCCCTTCACCCCCCTTCCCCACCCCTCCAACAAAAGATAAAAAAAAAAGAGATGAGAGGCACAAACAGAAGTAGCAACACAAATGATGTCCATTTCTAATCAAATAATTTATTATAAAACTGGAAAAGACGACATTTTTTTTATCATTTTCGATCAAATTTTCTGTTTTATGATTTTGTTACTTAACAATCTGCAATGTTTCCAGTTACTCACACGAATTTTTAACATCACAAAGTTTAGATATGAAATACAAATGTCTCCATTAACGATGAAAGGACAACGACAAAAAAAGAAAAATGGGGAAAAAAGAGAAGAAAACTCAGATAAATGAAGAGAAAAAAAAAGAGGGAAAAAAATGTGAAATGATCTGTATAAATATTGGCATACCCCTGAGCTCTACAACTAGTTAGTACATTTACATACAAGACTATACACCTCATTCAACAGCAACTCTTTCTTCACCAGATAAAACTGCAGAAATAAATGAACCCTTTGAAACAAAAAAATAATCATATCAATAATAATAAAAAAAAACATTTTCGACATCAATGTTTCCCTTTCGCTTTATATATCAGTGGTAGAAACTCTCTCTCCACCACTCATGTTAATACATTTGACTTTCACAAAAGGATCCTAAAATGCTCAACTCTTTTGTCAATGCGATACAGTAAAAATGTCTTCAAACTTCAAACTACCTTTTCAGGCTTGGGCAATGACCTAAATTAAGAAGACGGACTTGGCTACATGTTGCCCACAATAGAGAGGATACCTGACTTCTTCATCCCCATCCCCCTCCCCCCGGGTCACCACCTCCGTTTACCCGAGCAGCAAGCATAAATGTTTAGTAGTGCATGTCTGCTCTATCTACTCTATAAACAAGTCATATAGAGGATATGCCAACACTTATGAAGTCCACTTAATGCATCGAGATGGATTTAGTCCCCGCTAAGAAATAACTAGAGGAAAGCAACAGTCTCTACTCAAGATAAGTAAGAACAAATTCCTATCATTTTTCTTCTCTTTTTGCCACACATATATTAAATTCCTATGAGGTAGTTCTGACCTGATCTCAAACTTTATATTAGCATAAAAGAGTTCAAAGGCATAGGTTGGGGGATAGACACTGTAATTGAAATGGGGGAGCAGGTGTGAGAGGGGGTGTGAGAGGGGGTGTGAGAGGGGGTGTGAGAGGGGAGAGAAAGACAAAGGAATGTGAAGGGAGATGTAAAGGTCAGGGGAAAGTAAGTAGGGCAGGGGGGGGGTGGAATAAGTTTGGGAAAATGGGATAATGAGGTTACAGATGAAATAAACTGGTCTTCATTAAATAGACTACTTTTTAGTTAATTTTTGGGATATTTGGGTGGAAAAAGCGAGGGGAGGCAAGGGTCGCTAGGTGACACATGCAAAGCATCCATGGCAATGCTAATGAACAGTAAGACTGGTCTGTGTACAAAAACAGACCATCCTTGTAAGTTAGTAATGAAGAGGGGGGTGGGGGAGGGGTGAAGAATTTAAGGAAAGTCCACTTGTACTGAAATTCAAGAGAAACCCTGAAGCTTTAAAAACAAATACTGAGGTACAAAATACTGACAAATATGACAGAAAAAGTTGTGTTAAAAATGGGAAACTAACTTAATTCTTCATCTGCTCCCCAAATTCCATAACCCCCCCCACCACCACCACCACCCGCAGAAAACCCCTGTAATTAACATTGATATACAAACTGAATTGGCAGCCATTCACTGAGGGTAGCTATTAAGCATTGCTAGGTTTGCATTTCTGCAAAAAGTACAAAATATTCATTCTCTTCTTTCTTCATTTCTCGAAAAAAACACTTTTTCCACAAAATTTTTCCAAATTTTTCATCATTTTTCCAACTGAGGTTATTTCATAATTAATTTCAAATATATATTTCGAAGCTTTGAGATAGAAAAAAACAGGGCAGTTATGAAAGTTTTTAAGGAGAATTATGTTTCCACATTTTGTTTTCTATACCAATATTTACCTTATTTCTATACACAATTTTTTTTCCATATAATTATACATTATTATTTTTTGTTCTGTCTGCAATATAAAGCTTTGGGGAAAACACTCAGTTTTCAAAAAAGGATATATGAAATACATAAATAAAGGCTGTCAATGCTTTCATAATTTGTTAACATACTGCAAGATTACCCCCTACCCTCCCTTCTCACTTACAACTTCGGAGATCCTTTTGCTCTCCTCCTCCTCCCCCCCCCTCCCTCTTAACTTCCTTGTCATCTCCTTTCCCACCCCAGACTGCCACCTCCTTCCCCCAAACCACAACCCCCCCCCCCCTCTTCAAATAGAGCTTCCGTCTATTCGCCAATCTACGAGTTTTTTTTTCTTTTCTACACCCGTAACATATTAAATTAAATTAACCAATCACCTAACATGCAGCATACTACAATCTACACCACTAAAGAAGGTTTTTGAGACTTCCTGATTACAAACTATACAATATCCAACAAAATAATAATGAGAAAAAAACAAAACAAATAAAAACCAAAATATGTTGCAATAAATTAACATAAGCTGCTCTGAAAATATTTCATTTCAAAAGTTATAAACGTGACAACGGAAGTCTCTTTTCTGTTATTCCAAACCGTCGCTGCTGCGCTGTACATAATATCAGGTCATTTATCTAGCTATATCTCTCTTGACTATGCACATACTGTTTCTAGTCCTTCAAAACCAGGAAAGAAAGTGATTTGATAAAGTTTATATTTTAGAAACTCTTGTGGAAACATTCCCTATTAATTTTGTAACTTAAATACCTATTGAGACTAGGGGGGAAAGGTGTGGAACCAAAAACTGTCACCATTCGTCTTGCTTTCAAAAGAGTGAATTTTTCACTTTTTTGTTTTGTTTACAGTAACGTGGACACCGATTTAAGGACCACCTATTTTTTGTGAAAGATAGCCAAACAATAGAATTTGATCGATACTTCGACAAGTGACGTCGTCGTCACCCAGACGTTTCGTTTTATCTTTCTGACATGACTAGTGTGGCAACTGTCTCTTGAAATTGTGGAGTTGTGTATCCGTTGCCATGGATATTGTGGCACGGATATTTTAAATTTAACAGGAATAATTGTGGCAAAAAGATCCCCCCTCCCCACAACTTTTTTCCCCTACCAATAATAATTAATTAAAATAAAAAAATTCTACCTATAAACCATGTTCGTCATATAAACTAAAACGATAGCAACATGTGCTAATAACCATGCTGGTATAAAAGTCTACCCTTTCATTCTTAAACAGTTACAAAAAACTCTCCACACCGAACATAGACAGACTCTGAATGAAAATATTATTTGTAATTCTCGTGTTGCTTAACAACATCTTCAAATCAACTAGCGGCTGCCAAAACAAATGAGTAGTTTCAAGGTACAAGAAAAACCTGTTGTTGTTTGTTTGTTGTTTTTGCTTAGATAACAGGATACGATAAAGATAATATTCTTAGGAATGTTTTAGGACAAAAGCTTGAACTTATCTCTAAATATCTCTCTTCTCTTATAAAACTGTACTGATTATGCCATTACAGATAATCAAAAAAAAATGGGCCAATACTGTTTAATAAAGTTGGCCTTTGGCAGAGAAAGCATTCTTCAATATGAAGTTTATCACTGCTATGTATGACCTTTTAACTCTTCTAACTTTGTGAGATGGATATACCCATCATAGCACACCTGTAAGCCAAAAAATAATAAAAAAGAAGAAGGATTTTAAAATAATCTGGTAAAAACATATCCATCAACAAAGTTTGAAGCCCATACTCCAAAAAGTGTGTTTTTTTCCTCCCTATATATCTTGTTGCACAAACTTTTTAACCTCTGAAAAAGGAGAAATGTAAAAGAATTCTGGGCACAGTGGAATTGTCCCTGAAGGTAGAATCCTATACTCCTTAAACTAGTACAATATCCATTTTAAATGTGATAACCTCTAGTGAAAAGGCAGATAAAAAAAACCTCCAGGTGTTCATCTCAAAAATATTTTCTAAATATTGTCCTATTTTGATACAAATTTAGAGGACAAACTATATGAGTCTCCTTCATTTTCTATCACGATACGATAGTGCTTTTCACGGGTCAAGATGGCCACTGAATAACTTGTCCCTTTACAAACATCGGAACAGCAATGCCATACAGACACACACACCCAACATGCCCTTTAATGCCCCTAAAGATGAAAGCGCTATTAAGCCGTGAAGCAAACGTGATCCTGTTTTGAATAGAGTGGAAAACATTCGCAAGATAAGTAGTTTTATGTAACATAAAGATAATGGGGATTCAACATCCAAGTTTTTGAAGCAGGCACAATAACCCATTTAGTGGTTGTGTTTTAATTCACTTTTCCTCTACAGACTGTAATCACATGACCAAAATGAGGAATGCATTTGGCCACACCGTCACGATTCTCTTGTGAAGATTGACTATGGGGACGACTTGTGGTTCAAACCGCATTTTCTCGACGAGCATTGTGAACCCATTTGCCATTCAGAAGTAACCAGGCAATCAACAGCTCTCGTAGGTTTTGTGAAAGAAACCTAGAGCAAGTTTAAACAAAAAACCGAACTTTCCCTATATGATATCATCATCCTTTGAGAAATACTGACTTTCCATAGGGGGAGGAGAAGAGTGGGGGGTGGGTATGGCTATTTTAGGAAACCTAGCACTACTGAAAGAGGTAACATCAATACACTTAGAGAATTCATTGAATCATTTTTATCAATATTTGTAAAACAGATCACGTAATTCAGAAAAGTAAACCTAACGGGAACAACTTTCAGTTACCACAAAATATAATATTGCATTTAATAGGATAAAAATGCCCATGGTTGAAACGTAGGAAACGTTTTCAAAGAACAAAAAGGCTCGCCAAGGTTCATGATTTGAATCTCAATAAATCTGGCTACCTTCATTCTCCTATTATATGGGTATAAAATAAGTTTGCAGTTTTTTGGGGGTTTATTTAATTTTCCTATTCCCTGGCAGCCATGGTTATAGTGAGATGTGTTTCAAAACAAAAGAAATAAAGACTTCTTTTCTTTTTTTTTAATTCTTAAAAACAACGTTACAAAAATAGAGTAAGGTAACCATCAAATCTGGTAATAATTACCTTCATCTTACATCGAGAGAGACGGGAAAGGAAAGTTAGAAAAACCTAGAAACAGGTAATAATAATAATAATAATTATAATAATAATAATACTATAACAAACTCTGACATCCACTAACAACATGTAGACTAAACTCCACAGCACCATATAGCAGTAGTTGTAGTAGTAATGGTACTCAATTTGAGTACCAAACTAACACATTGTTGAGTACCAAAACTTCACATAGTTTAGTACCAACCTATATAAATACATCTTCCAATGACAACAATGGAGAAGAAAGAGAGAACTTTCTTTGTTTTCTTTTGTTCTTCTCCTCCACGATACAAACAATAGGAAAAAAGATGAAGACCGAGAGAAGAAAGAGAACTATTAATAAAAAGATGAAAAATATAATATTTGTACAAGTAATAATAACAAGGTCACTAGCATATCAATAACAAAGTCAAATTTTTTAGTTGCTAGTTTCTTAGCAAGGTTCACACACACATGGAAAAAAAAAAAAATTCCCCAACATTGAAACATTTTCCGATGGGAACTATAAACAACGAACGATCAGAAAGGGAAAGAAGAAAAAAGATGGGGGGTGGGGGGTAAGAAAAAAATACCAGGGGGGTAAGAAAAAAAATACCTTTGCAGATGAGAGGACTAATGTTGGTAAACAAATGTACACAAAAATCCAGCCACAATTATACAGGAATGGGGAGGAAAGAGAATGAAATGGGAAAAAAATATGCAGGTTATATTTAAGAGAGAAAAAAAACATTTTTTAAAAAAAAGTGGGGAAAAAAAATTGTTTGGTATGATAAGGCTTCTTTGGCTTTTCGATACATTTGAAAGCTTTCCGACTGGTTTCCGCTCTTTACTCTGGCCTCTTGTCAGGCACTTTCTCTTAGGCTATCTGTTTTTCTCTTTTTAAATCGAATCCCTGAAAATAGTTTTTTTTTTTTTTGCTTTTTTCTTTAAAACAACAAAAGCCTTCGGATAGAGCTGGCTTGCAGACTCAGTTTTCCTGTATCCAATTTACCTCGTTTCGATGGCGTGAATATACATAAACCAGCACCGAGCAGGAAGTTGTTGTGAGGCTTCACAAGGAACTTCGGCGAGCAGGCCATCACCCCCCCCCCCACCCCCTGTACGTACATGAAAGCACATTTAACCAAATCTTTCTCTGACAAGGTGCATTAGCTTCTTCTTCCCTCGGTACATAATCTTTAGATCGTCTATGAGTTTAGCGAATCGCAGGTGCCCGTCCGGCGCTAATAGGAATGTTTCCCGAGCTTTACTGAGGAACTCGATAAAGTCGCCGTAATGGCGTGGGCTGATGTGAGTCAGACGAGAGTGGGCAGTGTTAATATACGCAGCGATGGCGGCTTCCAGTAGCTGTCTGATGGGATCTTTATCGTACGGCAGTAATTTGATGCAACGTAACTTTGCATCTGGCTGGCAGCCGATGCCCGGAGCTGTTAACGTGCATCTGTGGAGGAGAAGACGATAAAAATAAAAAAGTTGTAAAGTGGGCGTCGGATATTTTCTGGGATCCTCCGCTGATAATAGATCAAATATTCATAGGAAACCAAATTCATTTTATTTTTCAATTTTGTCGATTCCTAGGCAAATTTCGGCAAATAAATAAATCCGTCATATTTGAGCATCTCTAAAACTTTTACTTCAAACATGATGTTTTTCCTCCAACTATCAACCCAGTAACAACTGGAGCCTGCAGAGCCTCAACTGAATGATAAGAATAAAGAATTGAAAGTTGACACCCTAAGAAGTGGATTTTCTTCTCACCCAAGCTGGGTACAATGAGGTTACATTGGAGAATGCATCATATACAATGGTAAATTGAATGAGCTTCCATGCATGACTTTAGGCTTAGCGGTGAGCTAAGTCACAGTATAAAGATTAGATCGACTTTCTCCCCCCCTCCCCCTTTTTCCCCCAAAATTTGCACAAGAACTGATGCAAAAATTGAAGCAAAAGAGAAGGCACCAAGGAATAGAAAGAAACTTGTATATTTATCAAATACCACCTTTCTATCCCCAAAGCAACCTCCCCTTTCCCCCCCCCCCCACCCCCAACCCTCACCCTGCTTGTATGTACATCAAACCAATTAATGTTTCCTCCAATTCAAACTTTTTGTTTTATTCTGCATTTAGAGTATAAACCCCAAATAAACTAATAGTTTTAATGCGTTTATAAATTTGCCCGTAAAATTTTCAGTCATTTTGAGTTAACCAAACAGTGAAACACGACAATTATTTTTTCCCACAGTAGAACCAATTTATCAATTGCTAACTTTTGCACTTAAAAATGCTGTAACTTTTACAGTACCCTGTGCAATATTCTCGAGAAAAAAAATATATAAAAAACTTGAAACCATTGTTTCCTATTTCACCAAAATATTTCCACACGTTTATTGTAATTATGTCTCTCACCTGTGTAGGACGTCCGCTAACACCGAGGCACACTTGACGCTTTTCACAACCAGTGGGATCATGTTACTAAGTTGACCTTTGCCCAGGGAGTGGCTGAGGGCACATGCCCAGAATACATCATTAATGGCAGGGTGGGCATCCTGGTTGTACCCGAGCGAGAGGTTCCTCATCGCGAGGACAGCTAAATCGTAAGCGTGGGTAGGGTAGCCCCGGTGTTCCATGTACCGGGCTATCGTAAACAGTTGCTGCGAGTTCATGGCGCCCGCCGAGGCGTCCACCACGATCTGATACGCCGCCTTGAAAGCCACCGGGTCCTTCTCACACAGAGTTAAAGCACACAGTGCGCAGGAGGGCGGGTCCTTGGCGGCACACTGCAAGGCCACGCTCCTGGCGCAACGAGCCAGCTCCTCCTGCTGGCGATAGTTCAGATTCAACCTCACGGCCGTGTTCGGAGCGATGACCGTGCTGGCGACCACCGTGGTGGCCTCCGTGGGGGTGAAGAGCGTGTACCACGATTGCATGATGGTGATCAGGGCGCTCACTCCTATCTCGGTGGCGCACTGGACCATCCATCGGACGATGTCCGCACGTCCCCAACTTCTATTGGCAAGCGTCATCCCCATAATGTGTAAACCGAGTTCAAAGGTGGCCTTCAGCAGCGTGTAGTGGGTGATACCGTCTACGGGGGTCGCGACCTTGTAAGCCTCCTGCGCCAGCTTGAAGAGTTGAGATGCACTGTGGATATGCCTCTGGGCCGCCTCCAGCACGCTTCTTAACCGTTTCATGTTGTCTGAAAAGTTCAAAACCAAAGCAGTGATGGTAAAAAGTTGCAAACATACAAACATTTATGTTCACTATAACATAGTATTTTATTGTCCTAATATATCAGATGGAATTGCTATTAGTTTTATGAAGCCCAAAATAGTTCAGAATTCTCTGTGAGTATTCCGTGACTTATTGAACTATTCCTGTATGACATGTTGTCACCAACAATATATCTCTTTTAAAAAGAAAGCTTCTTAACCGTTTCATGTTGTCTGAAAAGTTCAAAAAGTTGAAAACATACAACACATTGATGTTCACTATAACATAGTATTTTTTTTTGTCAATGGAATTGCTATTAGTTTTATAAAGCTCAAAATAGTTCAGAATTCTCTGTGAGTATTCCGTGACTTATTGAACTACTCCTGCATGACATGTTGTCCCCAACAATATATCTCTTTTAAAAAGAAAGCAAGTAAAGTAACTTCCGCATAACCTTACTAGGTGCATTGCTAGCACTAAGGCAAAGTCCCTTCAGACCAATTAAGTTGGTCTGTACACAATTCTCTACATTTTGTTCCAATTTTCGGATATTTTCTATAACCCAACTTTTCCCTCGGATCGCTTTACCCTTCAAAGAGTTGTAATTTCTCTAAGGACGAATTAATAAATACCCCAACCTTCTGGTGAGACAAATACAAAAAAACAAAACAAAAAAAATACTTTGAATGATTGAATGAATGTGCTAAGACATGAAAACAACTTCTCTTAATAAACTGTACAACGAAAGAGTATTGTATAAAGACAAACAATTCCACATGAATACTGCAAAAAATCTGTTCAGGCAAGATGAAAGTGATGGGCATGGACTGTGTTTGTTGGGGTGGGGTGGGGTGGGGGTTGGTGTGTTGGGGGTGGGGGTTGAAGCAGTTGTTATTGTTGTTTCAGTCTTTTATCAGTTATCAGTTTTGATGAAATATTCCTTTATGTTCAATGCTGGAGACGATATCCTGACAAGATTCAAGCTAACCTTTGAAATTAGAGGTCACTAATTGTTCTTCTTCTTTTTCTTCTTTCTATCGAGTAGATTTATTGGCGATTCTCAGCAAACTACCTACCTACCATTCTGTTGCAAACCTACTCAGAATAAGATTCCAATCAACTTTAATATTATATTCAATTAAGCCGACAATTTGCTTGATGATGTAGCAATTTTAAGCAACAACACATGGAAAAGGAAAACAAACTTGTGCACCATAATCACTGGTGTACCAGACCACATGACATGGTACAAATATCTTGACACGACAATTTAAAGACCACCCCCCTCTGGTTCCTGGTAACAAACATGTTCATTCAAAATCCAAACCCTCCCTTGACAAGTTTGACTTTGTGAGCTTGGAGGAGGCCTCTGCTTTGGTAAGCAGGGGATGGGGGAGGGAGGGGGATCTCTAAGAAACCAGGTAGATAGAGTGCATGGGAGAGAAACCCATCTGCAGGTGACTACACAGTCAATGGATGGGCTCTAGTTTATGTGGTTTCACCCAGGGGATGGTGGTGCAAGGTCTGGGGCAACCCCCCCGGCTATAGTCAAGCTCTCCCCTACTGCTTCCATCTGTTGAAAGTCACTGTTTATATGTTAGCTTACCTCAATTCCCCTCACCCCCCCACCCAAGTTTTATCATTATTGGTTTTTCCCAACCTGAAGGGGACCCTACTCATCCATTTCCTCCAAATGAGTGACAGAGTTAACAATTCATGTACGTTACCTTTTGCTGCAGACATCATACAACTCGCCAATTGGCACTGCTGCGATTCAATGTGTCCAATCACGAACCAGTGTGGATAGCGTCCCATCAGAACTGCATTTACGCTGCCCGATAGGCTTGAATCTGAGCTGTTAGAGGAGTCTTCCAAAATAGGTAACCTAGAGGGAGAAGGAAAATCAAGAGATGTTTGGAATTTTTCCTCATCTCGAAGGTTGTGCGTACGCTATAAATCACTATGAACAAAGTCTTAGTCGCTCTATATTATGTCTTCCTTTTCGATATTCTTGCCCTGGAACGCCAAGCTTACTAGGCCATGTTATAATACTTATAAATGCATTTTGCATCGGCCATTCAACACCAAAGGTAACTTACAATATTATGTATATATTTTTCTATCGAGGATACCTTCATTATTACGTAAATGTCAACATTGCCAGAGGCTACGGTCGACCGGGAGGAATATGTTCTTGAAAACTTGGGAAACAGACGATGTAGGAGATGTGGAAAATAAAATCTCAATTTAAACAGAATAACAACAACAATAACAAAAACAAAAACATTTAAACAGCGGGTACTAAAATACTTGAAGTTAACTGATCTTCAGAAGAAAATCTACCATAACTGCACAGTAATATCATTCTTAAAATTACTGTTGTTTTGGGAAAATGATTACTTTAGCTAGTAGGAGTGGTACTTTAGCTAAGAGTCATTAAAAGCAAGACGTGTTTTTTAGAGAAGATACAGATAGGTACACTATGCATTTAACATCAACAAAAACAGGAGCCTTGGTATATTATAACAGCTTGAGTAGCCGTGCTTTATAAGATTTGATGACAGTTCTAATGGTTGGAGGGATGGGTGGGGGGGCGGGGGGGGGTGAGTCCATGTGAAGTGGAAGGATGTAGTCTTACCTTAATGCCCTTAAGCCAACCTCATATGCAAGGTCTTCATTGTGTGGAAGGAGACCCTGAAATAGATACCTGCCAAAGGTGTGCAGTGGAACACTCTCGGGTGGTATATTTAAACCAAGACCGCTCAAAGGACCACCTGCAATGAAAAAGAATGACAATAATAATTACCACATACAAAAATAGTGGCTATATTTGGATTCAATGGAATGAACACAAGAACATTCAAAAAATTGTTCTTTCATAAATTTGCAAAACCATTTCATAAGAATGAATGATAAACTTATTTATGCTCTTTTGACTCCTGCTACCAAACAACATGCAAATCATAAAATGTGTTTGAATGATAGACAAAATGTTATGAAAAGAAAACAAAAATATCTGTTATTGGAAGATAACTCTCCTTCTCGACAGAAACTGATTTGCACCTCAGAAAGGCAGTTCACTAGATTAAGTACATAAATACATAAACAAGATTCACATATCCAACAGGTCAAATCAAGATCTAGTTGTGTTGTGTTTTGTTTTATTTTTCCTTTTCTCCAGTTTTTTTAAGGACAAAATACTTCTCATGTGTGAGTTGAAGCAGCAAAACCCAAGTTTGATTAATAAATTGAGGAACTGTCCCCTAAAGACCAGACAACACTCCCCGACTAACTCGGCACATTGTTTCAGGTGACACATTACAGACGACTCCGTAGAGCTTGACATCGCACGCTCTGTGCGAAAAAACGTCAGACGGACGACGCTCACCTTCCATGAGGGTTCTGACTTGTTTCTGTAACACCTCCACCAGCCTCTCGTCGAGGGGTATATCTCTGTGTCTTTTAATTAGTTCTTCTTCGGCTCGGCAGGCTTTGTCTTGTGCGTAGAGGCCCACGGGCATATTGCGCTGTTGCCCGAGGCCGATCAGGACCACCTCGTAGGCCATGGTGAGGTAGGAGTCACAGCAGTCGCGGAAGCCTTGTACGGGCAGGTGGCGATAGTGAACAGTTGAAGAAGGGCTTACATTTGCATTGGAATTACTGGAATGAGAATTGCTTTGTTGGTGACTGGTAGTGTTGTGGCTATTGGCAGTGGAATTTGAATGACTGGATGATGCTACAGAAAAAAGAAAGAAAAAGAAATTAAACAGGTGGTAAAGAAGGTGAACGCGGGATGGAGCAGGAGGGGGAGGGGGGAGGAGAATAGGACAGGTACTTAACAGGTACAAGGTCCATTATGGCGGGATATCTTGCTTTGCCATTAGATATATATTTCTTTTGTACTCTGAAATAATGTGACCCCTAAGAAAACCCCTCCACTTATCACAAACATGTGACTTCTTTTGAAATCTGTGATTCTCACATCACAAATGGAAAGCTTTTTATTTTTTATTTGTAATGACAGCCCCATCGTCTCGAAATGTGTGACATTCTTGAAATGTTTGCACACCACCACCAAATGGACTATAAATGTTCATAATTCATGCAAATGTGACCCTATTGTAAAAAAGTATCTCATCTTATTTTACAGCTCATCTGCCCCCCCCTCCCCCCCCCAAATGATGTCACTTACCCTTCAATCATATAATTCTGACTTTAAATTGTTCTTTTTCGATTAGAACAGGCTAATTAGATGTGGTTTTGCCTGTTGATGCAGGAACTGTCGGGGAAATAAAACTTGTTTCTGCCACCAGAACATTCCCTTCTTTAATTGAGAGACCTACCTTTACTAGACTGGCTTTTTAGATCTTCCTCTGGGACAGTGGAGGCTTCTAAGAGGGTGTTGATTAGACAACCGATTGGATTTAATGGATGGCCCACCCATGCCTCCGGGGTCGCTCTAGAAGAGGACGTGGAGCCAAAGAGACCATTTGAAAGATCGTTGAGGACAGATGAATTTTGGACCGATTTCCTATACTTCGACTTTCTGCTGCCTGCTGTGAAAGTGAGATACGATAGAAATAGAGAATTTGAATGTAAAGGCCGACTACAAGAATGTTGTTATGATCCTTAATATGAGGGTGTACTGAAAGCAACAATTTACAGGTCAAAAATGATCTTATATTGCATAACAGGATGGCCTACTTTATACACAAATGCAGCAGTTTGTACAAATATACATTACTCTTTTTCAGTAATATACCATTGATGGTATATATTGAACCTCTGTTTTTAAACTGCTACACAAAATATGAACAAATTTTTCCCTGCATATCTCACTAGTTTCGATACTGTCGTCCGCAATAAACATTCAACTTTTCTTCAAATATCCTTTATGATGACAACTGTGACATACCATGAGCAAATGCAATTTTTGTACATGGACCAGTTGTGCGAAATTTTGAAGAAAATGGCTGTTTGCACAATTTTACTGGCCTGAAAACCCTCTACATTTATTTTGCACAAGTATCAAAATGTTTAAGTTTGTATCCAAAAGCTGCAGTTTTTACGCAACATTGATACCAAAGATAAAAAGGTATAATTTTAAATATAAAGACAAAAGAGAATCTGATTCACACAAAGATCACAAATTAATAAATATCAAACAGTCCCATTAAATTCTAAAACCATTTTTTACACTCGGACCATTTTAACGACATATGGACCAAACAACTGAGACATTCTTTTCTGTTCATAGCACATATGCTAAAAATCACTATCAGCACATACTCTTTAAATCACTATCAGAACATACACTATAAACAAGTTCACATTATGAACTTGTAAGCTTTCCTTAATTACAGTAAACACTAGCTGTATAACATTTTCATGAACCCTGTTTACTTCTCACCACATAACTCAAAGAAGTTAAATCATTAAATGTCGTTTGTTCATTCTGAATCGGCAGGTATTTCCCCCGAACGTTTAGTTGTCGATGAATACTTCATTGTCGATGGTTCTTACACAAAAAACTCACAGAATAAACATCTCTGCCCCTTGACGGTGTGATAGAAAGTTCACTACCGACAGTTTAATTTGCAAAAACTCTCTCAAGCTTTTTAACATTCCCCATCATATTTTGAGCTAAACATTATAATGTAAATCCAATCAGCTGCTTAAACTCGGTGACATGAGTAAGCTACATTTATGAAAAATTAATATAGTGTGTGTCTACGTCATACGCTTTTACTGGTCTGTCGATTCTTTCCGTTTCTCGGTTCTCGGGATTGCCCAAGGAGCAGAAGATAAAAATGTTGTAAAAACTGTCGCCCTACGACAGATTTTCCGTTGTTAGGCTCTTACCTACTAGAAGAGAGGAAAATAATTTTTCCAAGGTATCAAGAAAATGAAATTTACCTTGCTTGATTTGTCTGAGGTAGTCTTTTTGCACTTTCTTGAGGTGTCTGATTATTGAAACTGCGAGGCGGAGGGCCTCTCGAGTATAACCGTGGGACCTGAGGGCGTCTACTCTCGCACAGGCCGTCGGAAAATGTTCTACGAAAGGAAGAGGAGAAATAATGACGCATTACTCGAGGAAATTCATCGTCATGCGGGAGAGTTTAGATATCTCCGGGGGTACGGTACCTCGACATACTCCCCCAAGTTCTGAAACATGAGTTGCTCTAAAAAACTATAGTGCAGAGGCACGTCAAAGAAACAACGATCGGTCAAGAGGAACTTGCATTTTCAATTTTTAGACTTGGGCATCCTCTTTGTGGATGAAAATGTGTACGTTAAACAGGGATTGGAAGTTGTTGACAAAAATGAGCAAAGAGACTTAAACATATTCTCTTTCATTTCATCCTATATATATATTTTTAAATATATATTTTCTATTTGCTAGATTTGCCCAACCCAGTCATTTATTTTCTTTTCCTATCACAACCAAGCCATATTTTCTGTTGGCTTACTTACCTAGCACTAATTCAGAACCCATTTAAGGTCATTACAATATTTGAAATACTCTCTGATAGTATTGTTTAAACCCAATTAATTTTTTGTCATGTCGTGACAACTCCAAAGAGGTGGGGGCAACCCTCAACTCTTGCTGGTCTTCACCATAAAGGTGATTATTTACTGCAGAGTATACAGTCACATCACGATGCTATAAAAGCATTGTTAGCAGTAAAGTCAAACTATTGCTAGCTTACCGTATGCCATGAAATATGGCCAACATATGGTAATGCTCAGCCAATAAGAAGGTTGTAAAGTGTACTAGTAAGTGGTACTCATACTAGTAGGTACATTCAGTTTAGCCACACCTTAAACATATGGTAGTTGGGGTTTTTTTTTCTTTCGTGCAAGTGTTATCTTTCTAATTGAGCAATATCTGCATAACTTAACCCAGATTAAGTCCATGGAAGCTACCAGTCACAATGACCTACTCTGATGTATAAGAGACTAATTCAGACACATTTATACTAGTGAGTGCCAAGTCCTCTTATGTAAGACATGCTTTTACCATTATAGAGTTCACTTTCTCCAACCTCTGATGTGTCTGTACTTGTGTATTACTCAGGTCCTCTTACGTCAAACATGTGTCTCTCCTTGTGTATTACTCAGGTCCTCCTATGTCAGATATGTGTCTCTCCTTGTGTAGTGTTCAGGTCCTCATAATGTAAGACATGTGCATGTACTTGTGTAGTGTTCAGGTCCTAATATGAGACATGTGTCTGTACTTGGGTAGTGTTCAGGTCCTAATATATCAGAGATGTGTCTGTACTTGTGTAGTGTTAAGGTCCTCATAATGTGAGACATGTGTCTGTACTTGTGTAGTGTTCAGGTCCTCAGATGTCAGACATGTGTCTCTAATTGCGCAGTGTTAAGGTCCTCATATGTGAGACATGTGTCTCTAATTGTGTAGTGTTCAGGTCATCATATGTGAGACATGTGTCTGTACCTGCGTAGTGTTCAGGTCCTCATATGTGAGACATGTGTCTCTAATTGCATAGTGTTAAGGTCCTCATAATGTGAGACATGTGTCTGTACTTTTGTAGTGTCAGGTCCTCATAATGTAAGACATGTGTCTGTAATTGTATAGTGTTCCTGGTCCTAATATATCAGACATGCGTCTGTACTTGTGTAGTGTTCAGGTCCTCAGATGTCAGACATGTGTCTCTAATTGCG
>JAIPMN010001439.1:1975-14778 GCA_020650975.1 Apostichopus californicus | reverse complement strand
AGTTAACGGAGCTGACGAGTATTCAAGATCAAAAGAGCACTGACAAAATACCATGCTAAAAAAACAACAGTTTTTAAACATTTTTTTCGACACTCAAAGGGGGGAGCAGGGGGAGCAGTCGCTCTGGCTACGTCCCTGTATATCCTGAACTTACTTGAAGCTAGCGAACAGGGTCGACCCACCCAATAGCAAAATGAATACAAAAATTATCCGAATTGAAGCTGGCGAACGTTGTATTTCTTTTAGAGTATTCAAAATCATATGAAGTTTTGTATGGTGGAGTATAAGGATCGCGAGATACAATTTCTCAATGTGACGAGGAAAACGTGGTAAATATGACTGATTAAAGGTCAATTTTGATCGAAAATTTTATGTCACTCACAAATTACAAGAACATATGAAAATAAGTGTGCGACAGTCAGAAAAATCAGAGTGAGACAGTCGGAAATTCCGAATTGAAGCTGGCGACAGTCGGAAATTCCGACAGTCGGAAATTCCGACTGTCGCACTCAAATTTTACAACTATCGTCATTTTTACCAAGATTGGGGGTGAGACACCCCCCCCCACACCCCCCTCTAGCGACGTCCCTGTATACACTGTGTGAGCAGCAAGCTAGTACATTAATTTAGTTGTGTGAACTTGTAACCTCTTTAAGATCCATGAGCTGCAGAGGTTATCCTTTGCATCAAAATACAGACCTTTTATGACAACAGAAAGGGAAATTCTCGAAATTGAATCAGAATGAATCATGTTTTCAAGACTATATATAGTAAAAACAAATTCCACTACAATGGTCAAGCTGTTTATTATAGTAGATTGTTGTCCTAGAAAACAATGCAATTGACTTATTTAACAGCATATACCAACATCCCGAAGGGTTCAGTTTTATCGCACCATGCTACAAGTTTATGAATGATATTTGAATTACGAAATAAAATGCAATCTTTCATGCTTTCATGCTTGTTGGAAAGTATGTGTGTGTACAATAATCGATGAAAAGGAAAGGATAAGTGATTACACTATCTCAGTTCACTGTACAAATTGTGTAAGGCCGATTTCTATGTTGCGGTAGCGTCGACGCCATACATAAAGATTTCGGAGTCCGAGCGGGAAAATAAACCAAATAACCAGAATGCACACGCATTGAGGTTTCGATGACGTCCTTGCACTAGACTGATGCTTGTAACCAGAAATAGCTGTAACAATAAAAATGGCCCGAACCATTATTTTGATGTACAATTACACTATGGCATGATAACACAGGTCAGTCTACTGTACGTGGCAATATACACCTTAACCAAAAAACAATAGGACGGTCTTGTACCCAATGTGATGCATCCACACACTAGTTATGAGAAAAATCCACAATTCCCATCGTCAGGTATCATGTAAAATGATCATGTGAAATGATCAGAGTTTGACCTCTGGTGACCTCAACTGAGATATGACCTCACTAGCAACAGTATTCTTATACTCAAATGGCAAATCCATATACATAATGTGAAAAGTATCCATGATCTCTACTATGAGAAATTATGTTTTAAAGGTTGTAAGGCCTTCAAACTGAAATATTTTTAAAAGTACTCGCTATCTGGCGACCGTGACTAAAACTCTACTCGCCAAACCCAAATTCACTCGCCACTATGACTGCTGTTCTAATCTCCATAGTACAGACCTACATCAGCAATACTTTCTATGAACAAAGGTTATAGGCACTTAGGTAGATACATGGTACTACGTTATTGTACACTGGTAAGTTATGTTTCTGTGCAGTATAAAATTTAAACTTTTTTCCACCAAAAGTAAGTCATTAACAAAATAAAACATGTCGCAGAATCGTAAATAAGCAGCTAGACCTACTGTAGTGTCTCAAATAAATACAAATAAAACATCTGCAAAAAAATACCTACGAAGATAGCTTGGCTTATGTTACATAAGAGCTCTTCTAGAGCAAGGCATATACTATATACAGTAGCTATATGTGTGCGCAAGTCCTAAGCTAATACAGTACCTGAATGCTACTTTGAAACGCTCGATTAGCGCGATTTCGTAGATTTGCCCCATTATTTATCTTGTCTTTTAGTTGCAGATTGGTGTGCACAAAATATCGCTATTACTCCATTACACTGCCTAAATCCAAGCGATCTTTTACGCACTGAAAATCTAAGGTTGAAAGAGCATCTATCTTCCACTCACACCGGTGTTGTGAGTAAAAACATTTGCAAAAGATCCTAGCAGCAAGAACGGCAAACTTGTCTCAAAACTCCTTAAATTGTTGTTGTATATTTTGCGAATTATGACTGATGGCGTGTAGGAAATGCCTGAAGAAATAATTTAGGAGCTGTTAAGCCATCTTAAATGTATTGGTATTCTGACGTGATTATTAAAACGTAAGCGGAACTGGGAGCCTGTTTCACCCACATCATTGACCTCTTCGCAAAGTATGTTTCTCGAAGTTACATCAACGAATTAAATTATAGAATACAATAATATTCTATATTTTTATAAAACAGGACAAACATTTTTAAACAGATTTAACTTACATACAGTTTCACGGGTATTCTGTCAAGTAGGTTTGCATAAATACTGCAAGAATCGTTATCATATTTTAACACTGGTTGGGAACTAAGACTAATTTACAAAGGAAAATTTTGAACAGTCGAAACAATTGAGAACATTCCCTTACATTTCATGTCGTTGACACATCTTGTCGGAGAATTGACCTACTCATGTTTATACTATGTAGAGTTGAAACTTGATTTTGGAAATCTTCTTCTCTGATCGTTGCAGAAATTCAACAGCCATGCATTTTCATTGGCTTAACTAGAAACATTGAAGTGATGTGTGTGGTTGTGTCTGCAGAATTTTGCCTGATTGTAACTAGTAGCCGAAATTATTTGCATGGAATGGAGCCAATTATTCTTGACTACGAACGTTTGTTTGGTAAACCAGAAGATTCTTGTCATCTTTTCATTATTACAAACCTTCAGGAAACTGGCTAACAAATTCAAAGGGTAAATTTGAAATTGCTTCAATTATTTACAACATTTCGTGTATATTTTATCATTGGTTTCGGTGATAAGCATAACCTATGCATTCATGCAGGCGGAGAGTGTTAGTATGTGAATATGTATGTGTGTTCGTGTATGTGTGTTTCAGTGTGTGTAGTGATGTTTCAGTGTGTATAGTGATGTTTGTGTGTGCCGTGTGTGCGCGCGTGTGTGTGTAACGCCTCGCTTGTAAACACGATATCTCAAGAAGGGAAGCTTGGACCAATCTTATATTGGTGTATATGAGTACCACTTTGAGTAGAAGAACCCATTGTTTTGTGCAGATCAATGGTCATTTGGGGTCACCAGGGGTCAAATTGTTTAAACCTTGTAAACACGATATCTCAATAAGAAAAGCTTGGATCAGTCTCGCATTTCGTGTGTATAGGAGTACCATATTGAGTTCAAGATCCCTATTGTTTTGGTGGAGGTCCAAGTCCATTTGGAGTCACTAGAGGTCAAATTGTGTAAAACCTTGTAAACACGATAACTTAAAAATGGAAGGTTGGACGAATCTCATATTTAGTATGTAGTTGGTACACGTTCAGTACAAGATTTTATTGAGGTCAAAGGTCAGTTGGAGTCACCAGACGCCAAATTGTGGAAACCTTGTTTTATAAGCTACCGTATCTCCCACAGACCAGCCTATCAGATAACATGTGCGTTACGCCTCATACAAATAGGAGGCTACTGGCAATTGGAAATGAGCTTATGGGCATCCGTAGGTTCTAAAACTCAAAACTCGAACATATTTGCATTGGCTTTATCGTGCCGCTCGGAAGCCTTACTTTGCGTGCAAAAAGGTGTACTTTGTAGTACAGCGGTTCTATTGGACGTTTTCCGTCGTAGCAACGGTTGGGTAGAATAGGGTTCGTTAACACAACAGCGTGAAGAATACCAGTCAGAATACCAATACACTTAAGATGGCAAAACATCTCCTTAATTATATTTTAAGGCATTTTCCTATTGGCTATCAGTCATAGTTCGCAAAGTATAGAACAATTTAAGGAGTTTTGAGACAAGTTTGTTTTTGTTGCTGCTAGGATTTTTGGAAGATGGATGCTCTTACAACCTTAGATTTTCATTGCGTAAAAGATCGTTTGATTTAGGCAGTGTAATGGAGTAATAGCGATATTTTTCGCGCAACAATCTGCAGCTAAAGACAAGATAAATAACAGGGGAAATGTACGCGCTAATCGAGTAGCGGTTCAAAGTAGCAGTAAGGTACTGTATAGGCTTATAACTCGCGCACACCTACCTACTGTATATATTATATGCCTAGTAATATAGAAGCCATTATGTTACAGAAGCCTAGCTATCTTAGTAGGGTTTTATTACAGTCGTTTGACTTTTAATTGTTTAAGACATTACAGTGTGCCTAGCTGCTTATTTATGATTCTGCGACATGTTTTACTTTGTTCAACACTTACGTTTGGTGGAAAAGTTTAAATTTCATACTGCAAAGAAACATGGCTTTCCCATGCGCACCATGTATCTGCCTAACATTTGTTCATAGAAAGTATTGATGTTGCAGATCTGTACTTTGGAGACTTGAGCGACAATTATAGGCCTACTGGCGAGTGAAATTTGGTGAGTAGATTTTTAGTCACGGTCGACAAATAACTTGTACTTTTAAAAATATTTGTCGAGGCCTGAAAACTTTCAAAACATGATTTCTCATGGAAGAAATCATGGATAGTTTTCATACATGGTATATGGATTTGCCATATTGAGAACAAGAATCCTATTGCTTGTGAGGTCAAATCTCCTATAGGTCACCATCAGAGGTCAAGGAAAAACCTTTCACATGATATCTAACGATGGAAATCGTGGATACCTCTAATACTTGGTGTGTGGATTCATAACATTGATTACAATACCCCTATTGATTTTGATGGAGGTATGTATAGCCACGTAGACTGACCTGTGTTTATCATGCCATAGTGTTATTGTAACAGCTAGTTCTGGTTATACTAACAAGCAGAAGTCTAGTGCATTGAAGTCATCGAAACATCAAGGCATTTTGCATTCTGGTTTTCAACGTTCAGTTGTAAGAATTTCATTTGTTTCATAGTATACTGAAACATGAACTAATTTGTCCACTTTTCGAGGTTGCCAATCTGCTAAATTTTGGTGTGTTTGTATTCATTATTATCACCTCTAGCCAGCCACACCTGTCAAAATGCGATAATTTTGTCAGCCAAAATATGAAAAGCTGAAGAGAAACTCACAATTTGTAGGCCCTCGATCGATAAACAGGGAGAGGACTCACCGGACATCGCTTTATCTTTATACAACGATGTGAACATACAGCCTATTTCTTCATACGATACAAGGAAATATTTATTTGTAGATGGTTTACATATTTCCACATCCGAAAAACGCGTTTAATCCGCCTAAAACGGACGGTGCAACGGACAGAAACGTCATCGTTTTTTGATACACTTAGTGTTACTAACACGAAAGGACATCGAAGGTCCATATCCTAGAAAAGAAGTCAGAGTAAAGTTCAATTCATTTCCCTGCCAAAGATAAACTTGGGGTGTTGCAGTTTATGACTGTGCTCTATTGGTTACCATGGCAACGGTTGCCGTGGACGTGGAAGGAGTGATACTAGGACGTCTCTCATTGTAATCAAGGAATATGTGGTTTGGTTTCATTGTGGGTTCAGGTGCTGTAGCATGTACGTTTATATGGTTGTATATAATAATAATAATTTATTCTTATATAGCGCTTTACATCAAAAGAATGATCTCAAAGCAGCTTCACAGAAACGCATAAAATAATACAACTTAAAAAGTATTACAGCTTAAAAATAATACAATCTAAAAATATTGCATCCTAAGAATTACAGAAATAAATAACTTAACAATAATTATTAAAAAAAACAATAAAATTCAGAAATTAAAGACAAAAGCAATATAATATGACAGCATACAATAAAACTAAAATACTAAACTATTACAGCCGGTCATTTTATCAGTAGTAGGGGTGGGGTCGATGTGTTAATGAGGGCTTCAAAGTGCAGTGCGAACTCTTCCTGAACGTGAACCAACGGACTTCAAATTTGGTGGGAGTGCGTTGGCATGGGATGTAGTGCTTCCGTTACATAAGAAATCATAGCAACAGAGGCCAAAGGTCAAACAACCAAAACAGCATTTTGACCATATCGCGCATACCAAACTGATAAAATGACCGAAACCCTCATACTCATGTGGGAAATCAAATTTTATAAGTTTAAATCATGTAAAACACCAAATGTAACGTGATCAAAGAGGTTAAAAGCCAAACTTGGCAGTAGTTGTGCGACAAAGTGCTTCGGGAACAACTTCCAAACCATGAGGCCGATGGACTTCAAACATTTTGCAAAGTTTTATAAACATTCAAGCCACAAAATGAAAAACAAAACATTTTTATCATTGTGTCCAAATATTGTATTCCCTTTGCTTTTACAAGGCGCGAGAGGAAGAACTTAAATTAACTTGTTATGCTGTATTTAATTAAAAGTATTAAACCTATGTTTTCTCCCATTCAACCTCTACTTTGGCAGCAGGAGGACATTGTTTAGATATGAAAAACGCCAATATAGTTGTTTAGGAACTACCTACGAAGTTCTCTCACGTTCTTTAATATAGTACCAAATATATATCTTTGATGTAAATTCAAAGATATATATGATCAATGGTTCATCGACCGAATGCAAACGAAATGAAAACTATATATAGAGTGTTCGATAAATAAACTTAAACAATATTTGTATATTTTCTGAGAGAGGTATGCTTGTTATCTAATGTGGTTGATATTAAATTAGGATACATGTATATGGTATGAAGAGACGTATGGCCGTTCGCAGAGTATCAAAATCCAATGCGCAAACAGCCCAAAGAGTTAACCGTTTAACTGATTACAATTAAGAATTAACCGGTTAATTGGTTAACCGTGATATGTATATCTCAGCACCGGTTGAGTCCAAGAGGCAAAACCGCAGAAGCTACAACATTTAGATACA
This sequence comes from Apostichopus californicus, assembly GCA_020650975.1. Taxonomy (NCBI): domain Eukaryota; kingdom Metazoa; phylum Echinodermata; class Holothuroidea; order Aspidochirotida; family Stichopodidae; genus Apostichopus; species Apostichopus californicus. The sequence continues at coordinate 7,718 of JAIPMN010001439.1, read as the reverse complement.
TTTCTTGTTCTATCGTAGTTATGATTAAGCAGAAAAAGTGAAGATCAGAAAGAGTAATTAAATGTCATTGATGTTTTCTGATATTTCTTGTTCCATCGAAGCGACTTTGAAAGCCCTAAACCGATTTCAGGAAAAGGAATTAACCCTACTGTGAAATTGTAACTATACTTGGAATGTATTGCTTCCATCGTTGTTCTGGTCGTTTGAAAATAACATCAACTTGTTACCGCGCGATGGCAGCAGATCAGCTCTCTTTATTCAAATGAGTATATGAACTAGCGGTTTAATATTTAAGGTGTTTTTCATTAGATACTCCGCATTTTCTTTGTCCACGTTGTTCTTCAATTACTCGTCCGTTCATTTCTTTAAAACCACGCTGAATTCTGCAAGTATAATTTGAGACCGACCAGTAATTTTCATAGGGGTGTGAGGCCCTGTAGGTTACATTCACACAGTGATGTGCCATCTAAGATTTCATTTACTGAATCTTATTGGATGGTTGTCATAGGAACATATAGCAGACCAAGTGCTGGCCTACATAGCATTCATATACCTGGTTTATCAATCGATATCCCTTAACGATTATTCACTTTTATTATTACTTAGTTTGCCATATATAGTATGGTACCTGATAAGAACTGCTACATAATCCGGAAATACTCGACCTTGACACTGATACACACATTACCGGACCCAAATTCTCTATGCATTGATACCAAGATATATAGAACAGCATATAGAGTTCTGCCAAATAAACTGACAAATCGCCCTTTACAGTAGAAATAGTCGACTAAATCCGCACATTTGCACGAAGTTAAGTCAGAGATTCTTGCATGGTTAGAATGTGACGATCAACTTTATGGGGTTTCTCCGAGGAAAAATGAGGTTAAATGGTGCATTCTGAGTCACACTTATACCATAACTAATGTTTTTGGTTTCGATGATAATCTTAACCTATATGCAGTCATGCTGGCGAATGAGTGCGTGTGTGCGCGTGTATGCGCGTGTGTGCGCGTGTGTGCGTGTGACGCCTCGCTTGTAAACATGATATCTCACAGCTTAGACCAATCTCATATTTGGTGAGTAGGTAAACCACTTTGAGTAGAAGAAAACTATTGTTTATAGAGAAGGTCAAAGGTCATTTGGAGTCACCATGGGTCAAATATTGTTAGTAGTCTATACCGGCGGCTAGTTATATACTCTACTGTGTGGGGATGCCTGCGCACAACCAAGCCGTGGTGATATCGATGTTTAATAAGCTTTTTAATTGGTTGATAAATTAATATATGAACCCAACATATTAACGAATGCCTTTAAAACACATTACGTACTTCGTAAGCTTAAACCGTTCCCTGTAATAAATTGTAATTTTATATTTTAAATGATGCTTTCGCTGTTTTTATATGCTCCGTGAAGTTTGTGAACAATCTCCGCGCATGAAAACCTCCCGTACATAATGCACATGCAGCTAGCGAACCATTTTACATAGTTAATTCTCATTGAGATTGTTCATTGATACACTCTAAATAGGCAACATTTAAGTTTCGTAAACGGAGCCTGGTCATTTGTCCAACGTAACTACATCCAAACCTGAAGTTTTTATTTGGCACTGAATCCCGGCAATTGCGAAATACGACGGAAACCTTCAACAACGGAAAGATTTAGTAAAGGTATGTGATTCACAACGGTATGAACGTTGCATGTTCAAACAGCACATATTTGTAAAGCAATGACGTAGGCTTTAGCGACATGGTTAATTCAACGTAACTATCGTCGTTCATTGGCTAAAATCATCTACGGATGCCCATAAGTTATTTTCCAATTGTCAACAACCTCTCCTATGTTATCGAAGTAGGCTGGTCGGTGGGAGATACGGTAGATTATAAAACAGGTTTCCATAATTTACCTCTGGTGACTCCAAGTGACCTTTGACATCTACAATAAAACAATAGGCTTCTTGTGCTGAACGTTTCCCAACTGCATACTAAATATGAGATTGGTCCAAGCTTTCATTCTTGAGATATCGTGGTTTACAAGGTTTTCACATTTGACCCCTGGTGACCCCAAATGACCTTTGACCTCTAAAATATGCTTCTTCTATTAATTGTGGTACTCCTTCACACGGTATACGAGATCGATCCAATCTTCCCTTCTTGAGATATCGTGTTTACAAACACACATACGCACACACATACATACTAATCCGCCTGCAAAACTGGGTTACGATTATCATCGAAACCAGAAAAAGAATAGAATGAAGAGCTTAACTGCAAAAATTGTCAGTTATATGTCGTAGGGAAAGGGGAATCAGCTCTACTATAAATTTGCCGCCAATTAAGACAAAATCTACGTTAATAACAATGTACAATATTGTAATATTGTTTTCTGTCAAAGTTTCTCTATGTTTATATCGAGCTTGATCTAGATATACAGTGGTGTTTGATGTAGCTATGTATTCGTATATAAAGATTGCCTGCGCATTCAAATTTGTAGTGAATTTCATCACTAAGGATATCACTATCACATGCAAAAAACATTTCATATCATGAAACAAAATGTCCTGATATCTTTCTGAAACAACATGAATATTAGTATTGGCACAATCGGACAGTGACTTATCTTTGTACGAAACTTTAACGTAACCATATATTTCTCAAATTCGTACTTTTCTTGTATATTCTATTAATTGTACACTAACTGCGAACTAATTGTAATAAATCACCTAGCCCAATCCTGCTCATAAATATCCTCATGTCTTAGTTTAATTACTTTTCTTTACTTACTAATAGCCAAGTTTTGGAGATTTGGTTGTCTGTAACTTTGAAAAGGCAACTGATCAGCAATATTCCAGATATAAGACTCTCCAAGCTTTGTCAAATATGGGTTTTAAGTAAAATTGTTTGAGCTACCGTATCCATTGTTTCGTCGTGAAGGAATTTAAGAAACATACGGGACTTCTTATAGAGCCGTTTACAATTCTTCACCATTGTTCTTGTCTGAAATATTTTCTACATTTATGCCTCTCTTATTCGCCATAAGCCACACAATTCGGGGTTAACTTCTTATAGTTAAAGAATTTTTTTGCAATGCCTTCAGTAAAAGGCTTCAACTTTATTAAAACAACATCTCACAACCAATAATTTAAGATAAGGACCAGCAGCTGATCAAGCAACTGTGTCTGTAAATCCAATGGTAAGTTAAATTTTGTATATTATTAATATACTATATTTGTATAAAGCTCGTCCAGCTTGAGTAATAGACTTAACTAAATGCCTCGGTAAACCTATTGTCGTAAAGCGTAGATAGAAATAGGTCGTAGGACAAAGTAGGAAAAATGGCTTACAAGTTCATCTCTGATGCAAAATTACTCGATCTACATGAAAATCTTAGGTTTTTGTTGATAACACATAGTATTCCCCCAATTTAATTGTTCTGAAGTGTGAAAGTTGCATATTAATGTTTTACTGGACAAAATGGCGGCCGGTTTTTTTTTTCAAGTGTACAAAATGCAAAATATTTATAATTGTACACATTTTTTTCAGGGACAGAATCCATCCATATTGGAAAACCATGTAAAAAGATCTTGGTACAGATACACCATTTATTTGTTATGAATGTACAAGTCTTCTCAATGTCACAAAATAGCAAGAATATCAAATAAGGACGTTGTTTGTGGCAGTATTACTCCCAATGACACTTTAAAAATGATTAAGTTAAAAATATGTTGTGATTTAACTTTTCACAACAGCAAAATGTAATTAAGACCACCTTGCCAACCCCTTTCACACCCCACCCCTATCATAGTCAGCTGCAAGGTGCATTATTCTATTCCATTTATTTGTAGTAAACGATGATAAAGAAAAAGGATGCATACATTTACCTCACACCAAAACTAAATATTGTTTACATAAAATGGTGGAAGAGAAGCTTACAAATATATCTCAACATTACTGGACTTAAAAAGCATGAACACAACATTTTGTTAAGATTATTGAAAGACAATAAATAATTCACTTTAAGTTTGAACAACTTCAAACTTTTAAGTTTTCCTGATTGAATCAAGAGCCCCCTCCGCCGCCCCCCCCCCAAATAATCGTGTTCTCCTTTACTATCTCATCTTACATATAATCTAAAACAAAACTGTTATTGGAACAACAGAACAGTTATGAACATAGAATTTTGACTTCCTACATGAACATTTCACTTTCACGTGCAAGGGAACGGACCATCCAGTCAATAGCAAGGTTATCATGAACCACCCCGACCCTCCCCGACCAGCTGGTATCTTGTTTCGGAAGTATTCTAGCACCAATTAACATATTTATAAGATACGCAAACCTGCTTCATTCATAGAAAACAATTGAGTGCAATGATGTTAACAAATCATCTGAGACATTAATCTCCTCGAGAGATGAAAGGCTTTACCAAACGTAGGTGCAGTGACTCAACTATTCAACAGTCCAATTAGTTGTTCTGACCCAATCATATGACGCACTTCCTAGTAAGGGAGAGATACCTTGGGACTGGGTTTTCATCCCAAAGGTAGCTTCATATCACTTGGGACACTGGGAGTAACTTCAGATGAACTAAATTCGCCTACGTTCTCTATAGCGGGGACACTTCTTTCGTTTTTCATTTTGTGTTACATTTTCAGCTTCCCCAGATCATTTTGCCTTTTCACTTCCTCCTTTGTTCATACACCTACTAAATCTTTAGTAACCACAGCAAATCAGCATAAATTGATCACGGTTATGTGTCTCCACAAGAATTAATACGATAGTACGTCTGCCGTAAAAGTAGCATCAGTAGGCCAAAAAAGTACCAAACTTATACGCTTTCATCTAAAAAACATTTAAAATAAGACTTCTAGCTTTAGACCTCTAGCTTTAGACCTATAAGTAATAGTTCTGTTTCACTTCCAGACCCAAACTAGGCCAAGCCACATACCACAAGCACCTGTTCCAGTACCTAAGTTAGTACTTGTATAAGTGCTAGTCCAGCTATAGGCATAGCCCATGATATACATAATTCACGAAGGCTAAGTTAGCGTTCGTGAACCAAGCACTTTTACGTAAGGCCTCTACTAAATTAATGTTAAGTATGTACAAAAGACAAACATTTTGGTCAATATAACGTAAGCTACATGTGTACATTGTAGATTGTACAGAAAATGAAATCTCTGGATATTTTCCATTTCTTTCTGGTTTGGAATACCTCTGTAACGTTATAAACTTCAATATTTCGGTGAGGATGTAGACGATAGCATCGGCCTCGGCAAATCTAACGTTAACCTATACAGAGTGAAGCTGAGGTGAAGCAGATTTTCTGCATTCGACGTTAAAATTGTCTTTGCCAATTCTCCCCGTTTGCCGCCTATAATTTATATTCCTCAACGCAGATGTGTATCTTGACATTTATGGTTTCAGTCACTTCCCAAACGATATTTCAGAGACGTGAACAACACATTTTAATTTGTTGCGTTGTCATCAGGCTGTCCCGGCAGCGATTTTTTTTTTCTGGTAGTACAGCGAGGGGAAAGCATGAATTATTCATGCTCTTACAGAAATATCCCAGCCAATCGCAAAAAAACTTGAGGTCTTGGTGAAATATCCACGTTGAGAAATGAATTATTTATTTGCCACTTGCGCCGTTGTACAACTTGCGCATGCTCGTGAACGTACTCTGAACCATTGGGGGAAAGCAATCCACCTGTTGTCCATTGTAAATGTAATGAATATATGCT
>JAIPMN010001437.1:19695-42115 GCA_020650975.1 Apostichopus californicus | reverse complement strand
CACCTGGTAAATTTAAGATACATATGCTGTTGCAGAAAGTACAATGCTCAGAAGATTCAAAACCTGGTAAGGTAAGTAATGTGAAGTTTGCTCAATAACATTTCGTTCAGTAGAATTATGTTTATGGGGTCATGCGGCTTCTTTTTGTCTGTAATATGAGAAACAATTTAATGACGCAAACATATATTTCGAGGAATTTAAAGTAACTGTTTTACTTTATTGTAAACTGGAGGCTTCAAGGTATAAATAATATTACAAGAAACCGATCAAATATGCAACAAAAGTCAGGCAGAAGTCGACAATCAATCTCAAAGCAGAATTAAGCTGGGAAGCATCAAAAGTAAACAGCCTAAACAGGTACTAACGCTATCGTAAGAAATTATTATGAATATTATACCGAACGCGATAGAGAAGGTACGATGCTGAGTGATTTTCAATAACTCTTTGTGTGGAAACTAATTTACTGGACCGGTAGTTGTCGGATTGTAGATGCAAACACTCCAGCATCCACAATTACTGCTGTAGGGCAATTCCGTAAAGTCGGACGTACATTTCGGACAGTTTGTTGATCCATATCTCAATGGCTATATATAGGAGATAACTTTTCATTGGGTTTTATGGAACATCTACCTTGTACTATTCTTGTATGGAGTTTCATTCCTTGTCCATCCAAATAAACTACAAAAATACTCAAAAAACCTCCCTGTGACGGACGTACCCAGAGAAAGTGACTTTTTCAGTTCGTATTTTTCTTTTAAAATTCCTCTGTGACGGACGTACAATTTTTTGTGACGGACGTACACGTGTGAAATTATATAGTAAATGTACGTCCGTCACAAACAAAAGCGCTACTTGGTATCCCTAAAATTTCAATTTGTGACAGGGCTTCACCCAGAGTTTCCATTGTTGACAGATGTACACAATAATGCAGCATTTACTTGTGTCTAATGGAACAACTTAGGTAAAAGTAATAGTGAAAAGAAGGTTTACCCTCTCACAAAATTTATATTCTATTGGAAATCTATATTTCACTTTAAGTTGTATGCAAATCATCACTTGAAATTGTAATGGTAAGCTCATTTAAAATTGTGTGTGCATCATTTCAAACAATACAGATGTTAGACCTCTAGGGTGTTGAAGTTCCTCTAGTGGGTCAGAATGATGGGTCTTTATTAACATTAAGATGGTATGAGCACCAAACCATTTTTCATTCACTTTTCTTCACACCCTGTTTATTTACTTGACAATTTTTTTTAATAAAATACATGTACTGCAAGCTTCTGTATGGATGATATAACAGCACTTTTCAGCAAACAAGAAATTCAGATGTGTGATACATTGTGTTGTATTGCTTCAGGAGCTCTTAGGCTGTGTTCACATTGGATCCCCTGTTCTTAGTCCTTTGTTGACAATTTAAACGCAAATATGTTTCAAAAATCTCCTATAGTGTTCACACTTGAACTCATGCTCCAGCTCTGATTTCCCACTCTGAGTCAATGAACAGGAAGTTACAATATTTGTAGGTGACTCTCACAAAAGTGCAAACGCACAAAAGTGCAAATGCACAAAGTGTATGGCAAATTTCTAATATAGATGAGTGTCACTAACTTCTGCATGCAATGTAGATTCAAGATTCAGGTGATAGTGGGAGAAAGAAGTCAGTGAACTATAACACTGTTATAACAAGTGAAGTCAGTGTTATAACCAGGGTGTGCATACTATACTACAAATAGCTATTCAGTAGTGAGGGCAATTACTGGCAATACAGTAGTTTCTTAAATATCTCATGTCAAGATACAGAGATGCAGCGGCACACCCTTGGTTAGTATAGCAACTATGAAACATGTATAAAAGTAATACACACAAACACTGTGAAGTTAAGAAAGAACCATCTGGTAACTCTGTCCACCAACATAAAACTATCCACACATGTGGTTCAAAATTAACTTTTCTTCCACATAATGATACCTGAAACCCAACACAAAAGGTAATGAACCTAAAGTAAATGTAGAACAAATTACATCAAAACAATAACATGCATACTACAGCAGTAAAAAAATAATAACAATTGCAATAACAGTTCTTGATGACTCTCAGACAATCTGCCTTCCAAAACTGATTTATTATTTACTCAAAACTAGTTGAACACAGTGTAATATATATGTTGGATATCGAAAGGAAACCTCATGGTCAGAGGGAAGAATAAATGGCAGAACTACAAGAAACAATGTTGTTGACAAACAAATAGTTTGTAGCTAATAGTTCCACCCTAATAGTGCGTGGAACAGGCATGGTGTTATGTAGTTCGTTTGCCTTGATCTCAGGTCACCTTGGTTCCCCCGAGTGTTCACACTCTGGAACTGATATCCCCCAGAACAGGGGACCAACATGTCGCGGTCTGACTCTGAGTAGGATAGTATTTACACTAGGATGTTGATCTCGAGCAGGAGATATGATTCAATCGGATCCCCTCTGTGCATTTTCTAATGTGAACAAGGCTTTTAGATGAAAGTGTTGTAGCAATGTAGACAATAGCATACTGTACATGTGGTTCAATACCATGCCATTTCTTTGATATCTTGCCAAGTGCTATTAACCAATAACACAAATATATATGCTAGTTGACACTGTAGTATGCAGTGTTTGCATACCACTACATTTATGCTAATGAAACAACCACAAAACTACCTAATGTCTGTGTTAATGACTAAATGGGTTTAATTATTAAATTCAGAGGTAATGTAGTGATAAACATGTTAAAATACATTGTTTATCTAAACAAAAATAATGTGACGGACGTACGCGTGACGGACGTACGTGACGGACGTACGAAAATACGTACGTCTGTCACAGCATTTTATGAAAAAATAAAATCCTAGGAATTAAAGGCACATTATGTAGTTATTGAGTGTTCAAAATGTGCATTGAATTGTAGATGTCTTGAAATCTGGGTACCTCCTTCTATATGAAATTTAAAAAAATGTGATTTTTCTGTGACGGACGTACACATGACAATTTACATTTGTAAAAAAAGTTATTCTCAGAAAACTGAAAATCCCTGCAACTTTATCTCTTTGTAAATTGAATCTATATATTATATCACTTCAGCAAATCCAAGAATATTTATTCCTCTGAAGATACACAGGCAAAAATAGGCATTTTGTTTTGGGGTGATTTTTGTTAAGCAAATTTGAGATTTTTTCGGTTGACTTATACACACCTTAATCGGCCTGAAAACAATGTGTTCTGTGAAAATTAGCTACATATTATGAAACTCCATAGTTTTAGCTTTCATCTGATACCCTACATATAATGATTCAACGTTTTTTAATTTTTGGTGAAAAGGTTTACTAGTTTACGGAACTGCCCTGTAGTCACACTCGTAAGATTTTAAAAAATATGAGGGCGCCTGCGACGTTACGCAAATTACTTTTTATAGAAAACGATTTAATTGTATTGTATGTGGTTTTCTTGTCTAAACCACGGAACTCCTATTGTGTTTGTACTCTGCAGCCTTTACGTGACTAGTTGTACGTCAGTAGGTTATTGTAATACTAGTACTACTACTAGCCTACGGAATACGCAGTCGAATCGTACTCGGGTGTCTCCTTCAGACCCACCAAGGGTCTTATTTTCTCTTTAATAAAGTGATATTACCCGGTAAAGATGGTTCAGAAGTATCATTCACCGGTTCGCATCTACAAACATCCATTCGAAATGGTTATGGCGGTAAGATGCTTTTTATTCTGTATACTAGTGAAATCGGTATAGGATAATAGTAATACAGTCTACAGTGACTATAGCCTAAATTCGTAATCCTATACCATTGTAGCCTTAACTAATTAGGCTTGTTATAGCCTAACTTATGGTTAGCATATACCCGATGTGCTAATATGTATCAGCATACCATTGGAATGGCTGCCTTGTACTACTGCATGCATACCTAACGATAGCCCTGCAATCATCCGAACTTTTAATCAGGCAATGTATACCGCGGCAAGCCTAATTTAGGATGCATGATAGAAGTAATGAAACATGTTAGGCTAGGCCTTAGTTGACTAGGGTTTCAGTTATTCTCATCACACGGTACTTTACGCTGCTTACTTTACACTGAAAAATTTCTTGTGTGGAAACAATTTTTTTGCCACACTTACATGTACACTATATTTTTATTCAATTTTACGATAACAAATTCAGGATGATGAATATAACATGAGAAAGTTTCAAAGAAAGTCGATAACGATGGTTAGACTGGGTTCATGTCAGGAAGGTTAAGCTTCTTATAATTTACTGCAGGCATGTACATGTATGTAATTAGGGATTATATAAAGAAGCACAAGGTGTTGGCGGTCAGCGTAAAGAAAATTTTATCAAAATAATACAACATGTTAATGAGACAATATCACAAAAGATACTCCCTAAAGGATGAAACTTTGAAATGATGAAACATAAGTTGTTACGGCAGCTCACCTTTTCACCTTCAGGCCATATCGAAAACTACAACCACATAATGTGACGGTGTTTAACTATAATTAATTAACACCAACACTTATTCTAAATCATCATTCATCTGCCGAACCAAAGCTATACTAATGATTATCGAGTCTCAGAGCTAAATTATATCCTGCTACAGTAAAATTCTTCTAAATGATTTCAATTTGCCTGATCAGTTCGGTAAGCCAGTTGGCTAAATAAAAACCGGTATTTTGCGCTGACAAAATGTTGTTTTCCGCTGTCAAATTTGGTGTGCAGAAAGACCGGCTTTGTGTCAGCGTAAAGTAATTTTAGTCAAAGGCATATCGATCAATTGTCTGTTATAGCCTTATCACATTCTCAGAAAGCTGGGAAGGTTGGTAGTCTGCAGGCTACAAAGCTAAGTTTGCACTAATGTTAGGGCCTAAAGAAAAAGTATGAAGCTAAGTAGCCATCACTGAAATTTCAATCGAATTAGACCTAGGCCTACATACAGTAATAAACCATTTTAGGGAAAACTTTGCTAGAGGATCAGGCTTTAGCAAACTCTTAGTAGACTATGCTGTTGGTGCCCAGGTTCATTACAATCTGGTTGATACTTATAGGATATAGGACAGATTTTTCAACTTTGCCTTCAGATTGAATTAAAGTACATTCGACTAAGCTTGCACGGTTTCGTGAAAACTTACAACCGTTTCTTTTCAAGCGAAAAAAACGAATCAGGCTCAAAAACCAATTTTTTTTTCACCAACCGAAGTGCATTGAAAACATCAAAATCTCTGACGGAGGTGTCGCGATCACTAAGGGAAGCTCGCAAATTTAACCGGCGATGATTGAAGGCCCAGCCAGCAGCACACCACTGCTCATTATGCAGCCTGCATATCGCTCACGCTTGAGTGCATACACCCACGGTAACTCCGTGAAAGTAATGAGCATTGAGCTACCAACACAGAAGCGCTGGTATTGTTTGTAAACAAAAGCGGTACTTGGCTTTTCCTGGTCTGTGGTTTGTACGTAACAATGGCACTCTGACCACAGTAGAAGGAGATTTATTTCAAGAACGAGTTGAAATCTTCATAAACTATTTTCGTATTGAATGTTTCAAAATACTTTCAGACTTCTTTTCCTGTACAAAGTATTTTCATTCACTAACACTGATCCATCTCTCTTTTCTCTTAGTAGATGATTTGATTCATAAAGAAGAAAACAAATATACCACATGTTGTGTATTAATTCTTAATAGATTCTGTAAGACTTTTTTACAGGACAGCCTCAAAGTTTCAGCAACCGACTTGTACATCAACAGCAAAGTGCAGAACAGAATTTTGTTACTTCATAATTGTTTGATAAAAGAACTGAGTTGATTGATATCCTCACGTGTGTGTGTTGTCTTTTTCTTAAGTCCCATTTATGCAAATTATTTGATTACCATTTTATCAAGAGCGATAGACTCCTCATATTTTGTCACAATGCCACGGCCGATTTAATCTGGCCGGTACTGTATATGTAGTAGCTTCATTGATAAACAATTCTCCAACCTGCAGAGAAAATTCTATAACCCTTTTGTGTACATCCTGGACATAAACGGCCAGTTCATTGTCTGGTCTTCTATTGTGTATTAGAGGCTTAATTTGTGGTCTCATAGTCAAGTGCATACAACTGTCCACCGACTCTTGGAAGGCAGGAAATGTGTGCGTTCAAGCATGACTCATTACCAGCTGGTTGCTGTGCTCATTACACTGGATAGCAACGGTTGGGCCTTCGATCATCGCCGGTTAAATTTGCGAGCCTTCCCTTAGTCTTGTGGTAGTAGGCTACCTATTACCCATTAGATATTATTTAGGCAGGCAAATGAGGGGTCATATAGTTGCTGTTTGTCAAAATAAAATAAAACTGTTAGCAAAATGCTTATCCACTAGAGAGCCTGTGTAGGAGAATGTGTAAAAGTAAGTTGGCCTGACGTTTCGATCTTAGCAGGATCTTCTTCAAAGGCTAATAAAATATTAAAAAAATAAAAAACACATATATATATAAAATACAAATCCACCACCAGTAGCTGTTTGTATTAGATGGACAATCGGATTCTTTCATTTTGACAAGTGAAACTGATCGGAAAAGACCAACCTTTTCTTGATTTCCTTTGAGTTTAGCCACGTATCCACCACCAGAGTAGAGCGTATGCTTGCCAAAGAAGGGATATCCATCAAGTTTCTCTGCATCGATGTACTTGTACTCTGGGTAAGTGGTTGTTTCGTTATACGGTGTCCATCCTGCACTGTAAGACGCCTCGTCCTCATTCAGGAATGTGTAATGAATGTTGCAGTCGTTGATGATGTTCACAAAAGCAGAGTGTGGTTCACAGAGGTCTAGGTAGTAACAGAATAAGAGAGAGACCTCTTTAGACCTCGACAGGATCCAGACGAGTCCAGGTCGAAAGGTCGAAACAGGATTTGTCGATGCAATTATTCCAATGATGTAATAATGTATGAATAAAAGTACATTACATTTTAATGTCATAAATTATGCGTGCCAACACAGCCCAGGTAACATAGCGGATAAGAAGGAGTTGATTGCTCAAATTATTTATACTAGCAAAAAGGAAAAAAAAAACACCCAAATATTAATAATAAATCTTAGAAATAAACTGGACTAAAATGGAGGTGTACAAATGATTGATCCTATTTATAACTATTATATAATATATAATAAAGGAATAAAGGAATTGAAATTGAATTGAAAATTGAAGTTAGGAGTTCTATAAAGCAAGTATGCTAGGGTTGTTAAGAGTACAGCCAGATTAATTTAAGCTTATATCCTGTACTCTTAACAACCATTTACTGTATCCTGCAGATTTCTCAGAATAAGGTATCAAATGAAACCAGGCGAAATTAAGACATAACGAAGGGGTTACACATATTTTTTTTTTAATTCCAAAATTTTCACTGCATTTGTATTTGAATTTGATCCTGTGCTTAAACCAGGAATGGGTACCATAGAGATATTGTCCTTTCCTTTCCAAACAGACTAAACTATTTAGAAAAAGAGAGAAGTTTTTCATTTTTCCTTGAAACTTATTCATCATAACAGAAATATGGAGAGAAAATTGTAATTTACCTGATGTTTGGCTATTCTGAACAGCAGTAGGCAACAAGTAACATAGTCGTGAGATTGATCAGTGTTGTAAAATGTAAAATGAATCATGGGGGTGGGGGGGGGTGGGAATTTGGGGGAGTGGTGTGCAAATAAAAGCATAATATTCTTACTAGACTTGACTCTGAGCTGTCTCAAGACTGGATATCCCAGGATGTATGATGACTGATCCGCAAAGAATCCATTTAACGAAGGATCGACGTCACCGTTATACAAGAACTTCCCTTCCAGGTTTGGTACTAAGGTCAATTTTGCCCAACGCCAAAAGTGTTCCTTTGTTTTAATCTAGGATAACCAGAAATGAAAGAAATCTTTCTGTAAAGTTTCCAACAAGAAAAAAAACATGTAAACATGTGAACTTTAATCTCACTTAATTCTATTTTATATCTACCAAACTAAAGAATTATCAATAAAACTATTTATTTCATTGCAACAATTTTAACACACTGTATTCCACTTTCACCGAGATCCACACAGGTAAAAGGTGCCTAACAGTGTGAAAGATTCATTATTTGTTTTTGTCTTGCTTGCTTTTAAGCTTTAAACGTACATGTTGAATTGAACTTTTATAACATGGCGTGGGGGGGGGCCTATAAATTATACATAGGCATAATTGGGTGAGAATGATACAAATTAACAATGCAACACAAATTGCAGTTTTGGCTGTGGTTAGGTTATTTCTGGTTTCCATTCAAGGGACTATTTCTTTTCCCTTTCAAGCTTTTCCATACAATGTACGTTCTTTTCTGATAATGTTGGGAGAAGAAACATAATTCAGAGCATATATCGGGCAAATTAAACCCCTTCCAAGAATTTGAAGAACGAAACAGATTCCCGTCTGCTTACGTTTGTGAATGAATTGATTCGATCTCCCATCACCAGTATTTGTTCAATGTTTGCTTTGTAATGGTACGACCAAGTGTCCACGTTACCGTAGCTGACCACCATCAGCGTAAACAAGAACAGAAAGTAGAAGAGGATGTCCTTCAGTACGGAGAATATCTGAAGCTCCTTCATTCGACGTTCTCGGATCTTCTCCAGATTCTCGGGGGTGGGTGGTTTGGCCTTGATCTTTCTCTCCTTATGTGATGTCACTGAAGAGAGTTAAAATCATTGTGATATTAATAATAATAATATTTGCTTTTTATATAGTGCTTTATACCAGCGATAGGTCTCAAAGCGCTTTACAGACTTTATATTACCCCTGGTCAATGATAACCTGTCCCAGAGACAATCCCTCCAGTCGGCAGCAGTTATATACTGTGCCCATTGACGAGTTACCTCACAGGTACCCATTTAACCCCTGGGTGGAGAGAGGCAAGTGAGAAAATCATCTTGCCCAAGGACACAACGTAATGAACTAGGCAGGAATCGAACCAGCAATCCTTGGATCACAAGTCCGACGCCTTAGCCAATTGGCCACCATGCTCTTATACGGGTCAAAATAGCAAAAACTAGCAGATTGAGTGTCAATTCTTAAAGAACGTAATAAACAATACTGACTATAGGCTCTACTGCAATATTCTAGATAAAGCAAGGAAGCCTTTTTTTCCGGCTGTTAATATCCAAAGGTCCAAATTCAACTATTAATCTGCATTGTTTAAATATTCTTGAAGGCTCACAGCATCAGAAAGTAGCTTCAATCTCATAGATAAGACTCTTCAATACAACTTCAAGTTTGACATAAATCGATATTGCTGATGACATAATGTGGTTGTGACTGTACCATATGTTCACATTCTCACAAATTGACAAACCCAACCGCAAAGGTAAATATGCCACAAATAAAATATCTGGTGTCCATCTGCAGAAAGCCTATAGTCTACAACCGTTTGCGAATGGACTCGGCAAGTTACTTTATAAATACCATCTGCAAACTTTTAACAATCAACCTTGCTGATGTCAAAAATATTCCTCATGTTCATCTGCCAATTTACCAATTTATTTTTTTTATTTTTTTTTTATATATCCACTCAGCTAAAAATTCAAGCTCTTCAATTTAAACCAAAGCAATCAATCTTTGTGTTAATTCTTAAATAAACTTTATAGTAATCACCATGACCTACCGATTTACAATTTATGTAGGAGCGATATTTTTGCATCATCAAATTGGATCGTCACTGCTTTATAGTGAGCTTATTATGTTATACTGCTGCTTCATTATCCCACTGCCCAAAACAGCATCCAATTTACATTTAATCTTACTAACGAGGAATAAACTAGGGTTTTCTGTTATTTTAACCTTCATCCACCCCCCAACCCCCCAAAAAATGCCATCCAAAAACGTTCTACTGTGGAGAGGGTTTTGGGGCAATTGCTTGTCATCATTTTCATCTTTTCATCCTTTCATTGAGACGTACCAGGTAAGTTATGCAACCATTCTTCGTCACGGTCGAGTGATTTATCGTACGCTTCCTCGTCGACTTCTACGTCAGATTCTTCATCCACGTTCGGGCTCCGGAACAAGCATGTGATGAACATAGCGATCAGCACGACCTGAATGTACAATCAAATTGATATACGAAACAAATACGTTCTTCATGAAAATGTACCAATTGGTGAGCATATAATTACCCGCCACAAATGTTCTGATTTTGCCTCCCCCCTTCCCCCCCCCCGGAAGGATCAATGATACTTTAACAGGCCCAATTTAAAGCTTTTAAGATTTTTGGAAGTCGCTGAGTCTTCATTCCAAAAAAAATCTAAGGATGAAAACAATTCCACTTTTGCACACACACACAAAAAGTAACTTTTATAAAGAAACACATACTTTTCTGAGAGAGTGCAACAACCTTCCACAAATGCTCCGATGTGGATATTTCTACCCTGACAGGATTAATTACTTAAAACTGGTTACACTCTGAAGTTGTAAATAGAACAAAACTCAACAAAATCGACGATTCTGAGTAAGGAGTTGAATGAGTTGGTATTTAAGATAATATATATCTTAATGAAAACAGGCTTTAATGATAATTATGCAATTGGTTATGTCAGAATTCTGCAACGGGCACGTGACGCATAAAGACAGTTATAAATAGCACCCAATTCACGATGGATAAAATAAAGTAAAAGTAAAGGCCGCTTAAGCAGACAAAGACGTTAAGTTGACAAAGCATTTAAATCGGCAGATATAAACCGAACAATTTTCACGGGACAAGCAGGTCATTTTGAGGTACCAAACATTTTCCAGTTGTTCGAATGATTGCATGATTAGTGCATGGTTTAGTCCATAAACTGACCAAAACAACAAAGTTTCTCCCAATACTAGTAACTTCGTTAAAACCAAGTCATTACTCTAGCAACAGAATGTTACGGTAGATGAGTTGATTGCTCAAACAAACATACTGGTAAATTTCATCATCTTTAGGTCAAATTACATGAGCCTTGTAGCATTATGTATTGTGCAGATATGAGCGCTTCAAATTTTGCGATATATTGTAAAAAGCAGCTGGCAAAACCATAATGCACGATATAATCATTATAGCATTTGATCTGTGAAATGTTTGGTTTTTCCTTTGGAAATTGAACAACTTATAAATAATATTGCATCAGAAAATTGTGTTCTTACTTTTATAGGTTGGGCAATAAACACGCCAGTGAAGAACGACACCAGCTCCGATGCCAGCCATTCTCTGGTTTCTAAATCTCCCATCTGAATCCCGTAG
The DNA here is from genome assembly GCA_020650975.1 of Apostichopus californicus. NCBI lineage: Eukaryota > Metazoa > Echinodermata > Holothuroidea > Aspidochirotida > Stichopodidae > Apostichopus > Apostichopus californicus. The sequence continues at coordinate 30,827 of JAIPMN010001437.1, read as the reverse complement.
AATAGGGTGAAGACGGTGGAAGCGACCGTCCCGAGGATGAGCAAAAACCAGGCTATGATGACGAACCACCAGGGGAACATGAAAGGGTCCTTCTTGGGTTTGTCACTCACGGGACTGGTAGCTCGACTGTTATCTTCCTGCAGGGTGTGGTACTGGCCTATGTTACTCCTCAAGGACTCATCAAAGTTCAAATTACCGTCGTGGATCAGTCGAGGGTCGGCCCTGGTCCCACCGGCTGGACCCTGGCCGTAAGTCTTTCTCTGCTTTAGGAGCAGACTGTCCGGTGATAGCTGATGACACGTGAGAGGTGAATATGCAAATGAGGTATCATAATATGAATACAAATGAGTAACGATGTAAGAGGTCGTGAGTACTGCCACCAAATATGCTAGACAGCCAGATAATGGTCACCCATGCTCAAATTTCAACAAGAAGTTTTTCAACAAGAAATTTCAACTTTCAAAATTTCAAAACAAGAAATTTCAACAAGAATTTTACTGCCCATCTATCAGTAATTTCCACACTGAGACATCTAATTGTCAATTGCAAACAGTCCTCCATCTCTGAGAAGAATCTTGAGAACCAGAACCATAAAAAAAGTACTTTTGAAATTTCTAACAATTCTTGGTGTACTAAACATTTTTGTTCCAAAACCAATGACCTCTAAGTCAAAATTGTATATTGTATGTAACAATATTAGAAATAAGAAACATAAAGTTATTTTGTATCCTAGGCCAATGAATAAGTCTACTCTTGCAAATTATTTCAAATGATCTCCCAGCACATTTAATATTCCAAAAGAAAGAAATCATAAAGGAAACCAAATGCTTACGTAGGGTCTTCTGCCTTTAGAGGTGTCAGACACCTTATAACGTTCCCACTGCTGCTTCTGGGCGACCTTGATGCGACTCTCTCGTTTCTTTCGAGGACGAGACTTTCTGAAGAACTGGACCACGGTCAGACTTATGGGAAATACGATCAACATTGATTGGATGCCGATGCTTATCTACAAGGCAGTAAGATGGTAAGAAAACACAAATTTAACAACAGAGTATTTGGATATATAATTTAGTTAAACCCTAAAAGGAGAGACAAATTGTACCAGACATGACTAGGATTTAAATGTTCATTAACTTGTATGTATGTACAGTATGTGTTTTAGATCCTCCTGCAAGCAGGAACTCGCGAAGAAGCCATATTGGCTTATCAAAGCCGCAAGCTGACCGAAGTCAGTCTCTTACATTCATATTGAACGTCCATGATTATGAATTGTCAATTGTCAACAACTCGAACTCGAGACCTTATGATTCAAAGGTACCAGCATTAACCACTGAGCTAACACTCCTATAACTTCAGCGAATGAATCAAAATTCAGAGGATGTTTGGAATACCAGAGCAGCAGTTTGCATTGGATATGAAGTATTGTTCGAGACTGTCAGTTCAATCAATGTAATAATCTCATTATAATCTAATTATTATGTAATAATCTAATAATTAAAATTCTTGATTGATGTGTGCATTGGTGTTTCATTGTGTATGTAGATAAATAATGTAAACAAGCTGTGTACAGGCAACATGTTTGTAACCATTGAAAAATGACTTGATAATACTGTTTTAGAGTTAAATCATATTTTGCATGATACTGTGTTTGGTTAATGGCTCTGCAAACTCCCAACGAATAGCCGTGTGCAATATTTTAACATACCGATATACATACCGACATACCAATATTTTAACATATAGGCTAATATGAATACCTCTCATTTCAATCCCATTTTAAGCATCTTTATACATGGATTTCTGCATTATGTTGGATTAGTCCGACAGTTACATTATGACGACTGAGTAACATTTACTTACCTGAGCTGGAGACATACTGATAGGTCCAAGATTAAAGGCATTCAAAGAAGCAGAGGGAGGTATCGCCTTGTACCACATGATGTTCACCAACATCTCCAACCACAGCGCCATCATACAACACCCTACTCTCTGCATGCGAGTGAAGCGGCTCATCGCTGGGCGGCCATAGATCGATATCCAGAGGTGGCCGTCATTTAGGTTCTTGGAGGTGTGGCTTTGGAATACGTGTGAGAACTCCTTCATCTGTTCCTTGCCAGCCACTGCTACCAGACGATCCACCTATGTAGTTTAGTTGATGTATTGTAGTAACAACAAATTATGAACTAATGTTTAAATTGTAAAATAAGCAAACACGTGTTGTTGTATAGAGTATGAATGAGGAAGAGGAAGAGGCCAGCAAGGGTAGTGAAGAGACCAAGAGGATGAGGATGAGACAGGACTGGAAGTGGATGGGGGAGATTATGGGATGAAGAAGGGAAAGGGAAGTGGGAAGAGGCAGGATAAAGAGTGCATGGGGGATTAGGAAGTGGAATGGGATGAGGAAGGTAATGGTTTGAGGAAGAATAAGGGATGAGGAAGAGGGTTTAAAGATGATGAAGGAGAGGGGATGAGGAAGGGAACGTAGGGGAGAAGGAAATTAAGGTGGGAAAAGCCGATATAAGAAAGGGAATGGGAGGATGGGAAGGGTAGGATGGGGAGGGGAGGATGGGAAGGAAAAGATGGAGAATGGCAGGCCGATTTGAGGAGGGAAGGTGGGCAGAAACAAGAATGAGGGAAAGAAAGATCTTAAATGAGCTTTCACATATACCAAATTGTGAAGCAATTGTACTTATCAATTGGGTAATTTACCCATGCATATATAATCTCATTTTGAAGGTAAAATTCTCAAGATAAAATACTTTGATATTTTGACATTTTGACCTCTGCTAGAAATTAAGCTTTAAGCTTTTAGTACTTAATAAGATGGATCAACATACCAAGTACAGTATGAAGTTAATCCACCACCAATAACTGTTTGAGTTACCGTGTTTACAAGCAAGTGTCACATACACACACCCACACACAGAGGCCATCACCATCGCATAGATTTCTTTTGCCTCCGGCAAGGAATCAAAACCACTATAAAAGGTTATAAGCCATACTCCGTACAAATGCAACGGTAGTTTAATTTTTGAGTGAGTCATTTCCAGGTTATTGTCCTGTGCACCATCATGACAGATGTGGTCACACCTAGACCAATTTTATAACAAATTTGCACAGTCCGTTTGCAATGTCTCACCTGGCCATCATCATCCACAACAGAGAACCATCTGTTTACGATGAAATAAAACCGTTCTTTGGTTTGCAGGTCTCTTATCGCTATATATTTCAGGTACCAGCTCTGCATGTCTCCTTTGCCGGAGTTATCATGCCATATCCGCATATAATTCATCGTTCCAAGAGGTCTGAAAAATATATATAAAAATTGAAATAAAAAGGTATAAAATTAAGATATACAAAGATTAAACTTTTGATGTTTATAAGATAAATATGCTTAGATTGGACCCAAGTCAAGCCTAATTTGCATGTAAGAATCAAGGCAAAAGATAATTTAATACACGAGTTACCAGCTCCACCCCCCCCCCCCTTCTCCACCTACCAAACCCATCCATTACACATCAAACACATTGTTCAGTTCTAAATACCAAAGTATTAAGTTCTATATACCATGCTCATCCATCAACACCTTCTCCCAGACCAATCCAATGCCCCTTCATCTTATAAAAGAGTACTGATCTCAACCCATCATCTCACCCCCACCCATCTCATCTCTACACCCCCACCCCACCTCAAATTCAGTCCTTTTCCATGTTGTACACATTTGTATGAGATCACCCACCGATCAACAGTCATCAGGAAGCGGTCGACCGCCCCTCTTCTCAAGACTGGCCGTTTCTCATCCTCCAGAGTTCTGACATCTGTTTCTTCTTGGTCACCAGAGATGATAAAGCTGACCTATCAGATTGAAACAAGAAACAAAATACCTCAACAGACAGCAAATTCATGAAATCATTCCTGCTAGCTAGCATGATGTCCCCCACCCCCCTAGATGCCTCCCTGCACCTGTATGTCCGTCTGTTCCTCCCCCCTCCATCCAATACTACTTCTATACCTTATCTTCATATGGCTTGAGTAAAATGTTGGTTAAGATTTCTGCCCAAGAATTGAATAAATTTAACATTTTACTGGCAACTTTCATCAGTCAGTAAACCCACAAACCGTAGATGCTTTGTTGACCAAACTTTAATATAATAATAATAATAATAATAATAATCCGCAGTTCTTTTTTATAGATGATTGATTTCTTTTATTGTCATGGATGTATCTGGTGAGTGACATGATCGAGACACATATATCTTTCAAAAGCATTTATTTTTCCTTTGTAGCGTGCAAACCATGACAACAACCAGACAGTCAGAAACTTGACCAGATATACATGATCGTAATTAACACTCAGACAAACAAACATTGTCACGACCAAACACACACACAGCATGACACCCAAACACAGACATACACTTTGACACCCGAACATACGTACCTTCGAATCTGTTCCAGCTCCTTGTCGCTGTCCGGTCAGCACGGAGAGTTCATACAGGTACTTATGCTTGGGGTTGTTGTCTACGAGTGGGGTGACACCAAGCTATGGCAACATGGAAAAGAACGTGATCAAGAATATGCTGTTGCGTAAAAAACATCCTTTCCATATATTGAGAGCCTAGACAGATACATAGAACCCTGGACTCAAATATATTACTGACCGTTGTTGATGAGTCAAAGATAGCATGTCAAAAATCAGATACTGAGAGGGCCATAGCAATCCTTGCAGTTAAGCTGCATATGACGTAACCTTTCATGATCTGCAATTTATTAAACATAAGCATTGCTTGTGGTCTGTACTGATGATGACTACCGTTTGACATCGATACAGCATTTGAATTTTTTTTCTTTCTGACCCGGTGCCAAAGTATCTTAAGAATGCTTGCAAGACATTTCCATTGCAGATATCTAATTTAAGAACTTTTGTTGTACCATTGCGGCATGATCTGTTGCATTAGAATCATCAATGTAACATGCACACACTAAAAAAAAAGAAATTAAACAAAAATAAATGGGAAAAAGTGCAAGACAATATTATTTATGAAATTTACCAGCATAATATCTTTCTTGTCTTTCCTCCTAGCCCAGATGAAGATGAAAAAGAATAAAGTGTACGAGGCGATGGTAGAGACATAAATGGTCAAGTTCTGAAGGAATCCCAGATTGTTAAAGATGTACTCAAAGTCCAGGGGTGCTGGGGGTACGATCCAGGTACTGGCAAAGGAGGTCAAATGAGTACAGAGACATTGGGTCCAGGAAGCGTCCGTGCGGATGCCGACCTTGATAAAATAAAATGGATTATAAAATGACATGACTACTCTTGCCTGTGTTCCTTTCTGCTTCCACATTTTATGGAAGATAAAGTAAAGCAAATTTAGCTCCCAATGTAAGAGACAAGAAGTGAAGACAAGTCCTCCACAAAAATTTAGTTTTTATTTCCTTTTAGGTCAATTTGATTCATCTTAAATTATGAACATTTTTAAGTTTTTAAAAGACCAAAGTTCAGAATATCTAAAATAAGAACAAAAGGACAAGTACCTCAAGTTTCCATAATCCCCCTCACACCTCCTTCTACCCCCACCCCCCACCCCTCCGCCCCGCAACCCATTTCATTGAGCTCATTGCATGCTAGGTTACACTGCTTTCAATGCAACAAACGTTACATGTCAGTTCCTAACATGGACATAGCACTGGTTAATCTACAGAACTGAAAATAATTCCTAAGCCCCCCCCCCCCCGCCCCCCTTCAGTGATATAGCAGACAACCCATCACTATATAGCAGGCTTTTTCTTTCGGCCGAATAGAGGGGCACGTGTCATTTCTTACTTACCAGACACCCAGAGCCACCCCAGGTCTGTACCTGAGGAATCCAGAAAGAACAGCCAGAAATAGAAATGGAGAGCCAGTACGGTTCGGTCCAATTTTTGCTGGCATTACCGACAGCCCAATCCAGGGCTTGACCGTGGATGATGTAACCCAAGTCATCCCAAAAGTTACCGGGCACTTGGCTGACACCGACGATGTACTTTCCGGTCTTGTTTCCGACTTCGGCATTGTCCAGAAAGATCTTGTATGCCCACATGTCTGTTAAGTTAGCCATGCTTGTTACCTGCACTTGATCTATGGTAGCAAAACAGAAGGCAAAGTAAGAAATCACAAAGATTAAAATCAAAACTTGGACTTAAAAAGGAGAAAGTTTGTTCAAATATCTTCATAATATATTTTACAAAGTTTTCCATTGCATAAACATGTGTGGTGTTGGTTGAGGACCTTAGACGGTTTTATTTCTGGTCTGTTGTGGGTAATAAAAAAGTGCATTGAATTTTGCCACCAATGAAGAAGTGTAAGCTACATTCCATTTGGCACAATTCAAATATATAAGGGGGAGGGGGGTGCTTAGTGTTACTGCAGATGATAATTAAGCATTGGTAAACGAACTAATGTGGTGGGGGGGGTGTTGAGGGGGTACCCCAACAAACTTTTGAAAAGTAGGGGGCAGGAGTATGTTTCTGCTACCTCACATTTTCAACTTGGGATGCAACCCCATGGCAGTGCTAAATAATTCAGCTGAACCCCATGTGTCAGCAACAGGAATACCAGACTTGTATCAAACCATTGAGTTTTAGTTTCATATACCTCATAATGTATCTTATTTTCCATTTTTCCTTGATGTTGCAACCAAAAATTTTGATGTGAAAAGTCATAATTTTCAATCAAACACTGAAGTTTCACCACAAGAAAAATGTTGAATTACTATATTTGAACTTTTCAACAACCCATCTGGGCCACTGTAGCACATACAAATGTAAAATTCTACCGGTAATGACCACACTGGTTTTTTGCCCTCATTGCATTTTTGTTACCTTCCTACATCCCTGATGAAGTATTGATGAAGACAGGTCTGGAGATTTATGTATCACTCTGTTATAATACATGCAAATATAGCTAATTCATAGGCAGACCACCAAAAAACAAGTACATTCACACAAAATGTTAAACAATTGGTAATCAATTAAATATACATGCATCGTCAAATTGAGAAATTCACTCTCGTCAATACTCAAGTGCTTCTGATATGAAAAAGTTCTCCATTTGTGGAGTAACATATTCGATGAAAACCCAGATACATAAATTACAGTTGTTCTGTATTAATCTGTCGCATTTTTCAGCTTCGCTTGATTCTATTATTTACAATAATGCAAAGCTGGCCAAATGACTTGCAATATAAAGAGAGAATCGCTGCTTTATGCACTCTGTCCAAAGTAGGATGCTGATAGGGATGCTTTTAGTAGTAATCTTTCTGGGGATGGGGAGGGGGGAAGGGAAGGGGTTTCCATTGTTTAATATTATCCTCTCTGGGGAGGAAGGGGTTTCTATTGTTCAATATGATCCTCTCTGGGGAGGAAGGGGCAGGGATGGGATGGGCGTAAATGTATGCTAAATGTGAAGAAAAAAATTGGCATCCACTCAAGATACTTGTTGAAAGCAATGGAAACTAACATTTAAAATTTAATTGTTTATTTTCTTTCCATAGTCTTTAAAATATTCAAGGTAATGACAAATTAACCCTGTCTGGATTCATCTGAGCTATATGTCAATAACAAACAACTTCTGAATGAGATTTTCCATTTTTTTTAAGGTGAATAAAGAGCATAAAATGAACATCTTTCTCCATTCCATACCCCTCACCCCCCCTCCCCCCAGTCCCCCCTTCAAACCTTAATTTGCCAAATACTCCCATAGATCCTGACTCTTACCTAAGGTGGATTCATTTCCAGGCAAAAAGAATCTGTAATCGTAATACTCTGGCGACGGGTAACCCTCGTGTCGAAGGTAAATCACAAAGATCTGGGAGAGATTCTGAGGCGCTAACTGAACCGTTATGGACGAATCGTTGTACTGCACCTCAAAGGAGTGATAGACCATACCGGTCTCGTTGTTCGGAACGGTCGTGTTGTAGAAGGCAAACTCTGGCAGATCATTACCGGGTCTCGGTACAAAGATCTCGATGATGGAGGACGATTCTTCGACCAGAACATCAGTTCCGTCCGGTCGTTTATAGCTCAAGGACATGATGTTAGATTGTTTTGATATCTTCTCACTTGTCTCTTCAAAATTGTAAGGATTGTTGGGTAATGAGAGACTCTATAACACAAGGAATAAAATGATGATGTTAAATACATCGCCTCCTTTGAACTTATGTTCATGGGAATTCTTTCTCTAAACCATGCCTTTCATGCTCCCTATGTAAACATAGTCAACCATTTCATGTTTGACAAAATGAGAAAATAAAAATTCTCTAAGTATCCAGTGACATTTTCTATACCGAAGTGCTTATCGCATTTAAATTTCACTCTCAAACAAACACTTCCAAGTAATTACTAATGTTACTGTTGTTTTGGTGAGGGGGCCCGGAGGGGTTTGGACAATAGTTTTGTATTAAACAATCAGGATTGTCAAAAGCCTGACTAAAATTGATAAAATAAGAAAATTACATTTTTCTTTCAAATCAGAAATTGATAAAAAGCAAACAAGTTAAATCTGACTAAATAGCTACATTTGGCTGCCAAACTTGTATTCAGTCCCAATTATTTACAAGTTTTTTGCTTTTATTATTTGATTTGTAGGGAAAATTTCTAAAAAAAGACTCTCATATATAATAGGAGAAAAGACACCAGCTATTAATTTTGTGACCATGGAAGAAAAGATGAAAATATAAGGAATTCCTACAAACAAATATGATGAAAGAGTATAGGCCATCAACCTAAAATCATTTCTTTCTTCAATTCATTATTTGGAATAGAATCTTATAAATAAACTTTCTTCCAAGGAAAATCTAAACAAAAATTGTATATGGACAAACATCTAAATCACTCACTCACATCTCAATCACATCACTCCTCTTCTCATAGCTCTCTTCCACCCTTTTTTCTCCACACCTTTCTGTCTTTGTCCTTCTCCAGTTTATTCCCTACCCCCTTCCCTTAATCCTCTCTTTGTCCCTCCACTATTTATCTCCTACCTCTCCTCTTCCCCTGTTGGTTTCTTTCTTTCTTCTCTCCATCCCTTGTCTACTAATCCCCTTACATCCATATCTTTGTGTTCACCCTGCTCATTAACCTGTTTGTATTCTGTGCATGTTTTTGTCCCTTCTGTTACTGTTACTTATCACTTAGCCTTTGAAGAAGGTCCTGCTAGGATCGAAACGTCAGGCCAACTAATACTTTTACACAAATGTAATACCATCACATACCACCGAATGTAATCAGCTACTTTGAAGAGTCACGGCTTGAACCAGTAAAAATAGCTTTATATTTCAATCAATTACATCTCAAGGTAAGGAACAAGATATTGAGATGGGGTTTCCAACAAACAGCATCAAAAAATTTCCTCATTTATTAAACAATGAGTGTTGCGTTGTCTGGCATGGGAAAATCCCTTAATTTAGCTCAAACTTTCTCTTTTAGGAGATACCTCACCTGAATATCGACTTGATCCGCGTTGCAATCTCCATCGGTAACCATCTCACAGAAAGGTGGAATCACAAACTTGCCATTGGCTTGAGTGATGACAGCAGCCGGTATATCTCGGCCCACCGTCCTCGCAACAGTCACCGACACAGAGCGGTACGTCAATCCACTGGCTGGTTCGTTCACCTGCTTCTGCTTAAAGATTAACTGAATTGTTCGGTTCATGCAACTGTCTAGAATGCTTACTGTTTTTTGTGCCTTTATGGAGAGAGAGAGAGATAGATAAGGAGAAGCTAGTTTTGGGAGATGAAGGTAGATCAAGAAATCTATTAAATAGAGGAAATAAGTTAGATCAGAACATAGTTTGGATCGGTACAGTAATTCAGGCTTAGACCAAGAATCATCTGCTGAATACCAGAGAAATTTTATCTGTCCTGAAATAATATTACTTCCACCAGACACATTCTGGTTGTGCTCAGATATTGCTCAAAAGATTTAAGTTTACGAGACAGAATTTAGTGTGTACTACCAGATACATTATCTTTCCTACATAAACTTCTTGAGCCCAGATTTCTTCAAAAGATTTAGAATTTACAGTATCAATCCAGAATGTAATTATCCTAGAGCAAAAGTAATCCTTTCCAGACACCATAAACTGTTTAAGCACAGAAAATCTTTGACCCATGACCTGAAATCTTAAATCTCCCATAAACAAAACAAAATAATCTGTTCCAAACTAAAATCCATCTTAAACTATAAGTAATGTCTGAAAACTAGAGTAATCATTCTTCAACCTTGAACCTGGAATGATCTGCCTTGAAACTAACATGATATATCTTAAAACTGCAACTATTTGTCCTGAACATGAAATGATCTGATCTGTCTTGAACCTGAAATGATCTGCATTGAAACTAACATGATCTGTCTTAAACCTGCAACTATTTGTCCTGAACATAAAATGATCTGATCTGTTTTGAGCCTGAAATGATCTGTCTTGAAATAAGCATGATCTGTCTTAAACCTGCAACTATTTGTCCTAAACATGAAATGATCTGATCTGTTTTGAGCCTGGAATGATCTGCCTTGAAACTAGCATGATCTGTCTCAAACCTGCAACTATTTGTCCTGAACATGAAATGATCTCATCTGTTTTGAGCCTGGAATGATCTGCCTTGAAACTAGCATGATCTGTCTCAAACCTGCAACTATTTGTCCTGAACATACAATGATCTGATCTGTTTTGAGCCTGAAATGATCTGTCTTGAAACTAGCATGATCTGTCTTAAACCTGCAACTATTTGTCCTGAACATGAAATGATCTGATCTGTTTTGAGCCTGGAATGATCTGCCTTGAAACTAGCATGATCTGTCTCAAACCTGCAACTACTTGTCCTGAACATGAAATGATCTCATCTGTTTTGAGCCTGGAATGATCTGCCTTGAAACTAGCATGATCTGTCTCAAACCTGCAACTATTTGTCCTGAACATACAATGATCTGATCTGTTTTGAGCCTGAAATGATCTGTCTTGAAACTAACATGATCTGCTTTCAACCTGCAACTATTTGTCCTGAACATGAAATGATCTGATCTGTTTTGAGCCTGAAATGATCTGTCTTGAAACTAGCATGATCTGTCTTAAACCTGCAACTATTTGTCCT
>JAIPMN010001436.1:332-16220 GCA_020650975.1 Apostichopus californicus | reverse complement strand
ATATTAGATATATTTATATGTAAATATATATATATACATACACGCACATACACACACTCTCAGAGAGAGATGTAATGTGCTTGTGACTTCATTGGGTATGAGAATGTACATCTCATTCTTTGTGAAAGCATTTCCAAAATTGCAAGTTACATTTTAATAATCAGATACAGGGTAATCAAATACTGAAGCACTTGAATGCATGTCTGTGCCAACACATGACTGCTCTTATAGTACAGTAGCTAGCCAGCACTGTCATACATCCATGCCTACCTACAGTAGGCTTTACACTTAAAGAGGCTATTGAACTGCAAAGCAACTGAATATGGTTGGAAGGTGACAAATTAAAATTGGGCTATAGCTACTGCAGGTGGTGGTGGTAAATTATATGATTTCAGGCTGCAGTTCTTCATCCTATTGGATCTCTGAAGAGCCTCGATCAAAGTGTCTGGGACATTTAATGAATTGGAACTTCGACAAGATTTCATTTAAAAATAATTTTAATTTACTTGCTTTTTTTTATTTATTCGGATGGATGGGGGACTTGGAATGAGCTGAACAAGATTGGTATGTTGCTACTGATTGAACTATACAGATATGTCACAATGATGAAACATTAAACATTCTATTTTAATATGAAAGTGTTTTATGTTTAATTTATTGAATATAGTTAATAGAATTAGTATGTAGGTTAATTATAAATAGTGATAAATGGATATCACAGAAAATAGTTAAAAGTTAAAAAAGATAACAAAAATTTTTTTCAGTATTTTCAAGCTTGACGAATAATTATGGAATTATGCCCTCTTCATACATGATACGCATATATTTTTAATCGCTAAGAGGACATTTAATTGATTAATATTCTGTACTTGTGTACATAAAATGCATGTACTCAAATTGTTTCCCATCATGACGAATGTCTGATTTTATTTTATAGATATTAAACAACTGATTGTGGTGCAATCAATGCTTTTTAAGTAAAAACTTGTAGTTTAAAACTGGATGAATTCTTACAGTAGACATTGGTCATTCCTTGAACAAAAGTGGTGCTTGGACTTTTTTTTTCTCTTTTTTTTTATAATATGAACACTTTTACAAAAGTGACAGCATAATACTCAATGAAAATATATCACCTTCCATATTATTTTGCACCTTGTGCAGACTCTGCTGTACTATAGTCTTTATCTTTGCATCTACCGAAATAAGAAGAATCTCATATTTCAAAATATGCAAACCTTTCTATCAAATTTTTCCTATAAACAGCATGATGCAATGCGATCTCATCATAATAGACATTCTTTTTTCGGAGGGCCTGGAGTTTTTCAAAATTTCACGGAAAAATTTTTTGGTTAATAAATTTTTTGTCAGTGATGAATGAGTGGGTTTCTTGTGTATATGCTACCTGTGGCATTCATGAATATGAGATGAAGTTATTGTTGCTCGTATGACATTTCACGGTATAAAGTTGTGTAATGGAAGTCACACGTACATGTGAACCGTGGTAAATTTGAAACACGCACTAACGCACACACACACAGACACGCGGACGCAAACACATGCAAGCGCACAGACAGTACATCAACTGATCAAATAACTAATTTTTCAATTGCAATTATGAGAGTAGCACTGAATTTGAAATCACTGTAAAATAAATTATTTCTGTGTCTTTTTATATATTCTTGTGTTTTAAAAGTAGCTTCTTCAGTTGGCTGGGTCACCAATTCCTGGCAACTTCAAAGCAATTCCACTTTTCCTACTTTTATGGCCATCCTAGTTTTCATGAAAACATAAACATTTCCCTCCTCTGTTGTGTTAACTATGGATACAACGTTAGGTAACTTGCATGTCACCTACACTGTGTTTAGTTTGCCATAAATCAAACCTTGACCAAATTTTTGCAATGTTTTGCATATCAGGTTATCTTCTACAAACACAATAAAGAATAAATGAATTTTCCCAATAATAATTATGGTTAGATTTCCATTTTTCAATTTTCTAAAAAATAAAAAATTGTCACAATACAGGTTATTAGCTGCTTAACTCTTTTTTTTAATGTATGAGGAAAAATTTGGACATTTTCAATTTGTGTTTTAGCACATTAATGATAGAAATATGTGTTGAGGACAAATGGCATATAGTAGGAAGAAGTGAAGTTTACCCACTTATTGTAACTTTCCGTTTAAAGAAAATGTATGGGGTGTCAGAATTTGATCAATAATTTATGTTATTATTACTAGTAATATTTGATATTGCTGATAAATTTGGCTATTGTCGACCGTATAAGCAAATGCATTACTGCTTCAAAACTTGTTAAATCTTCACATTAAAATTCCCTTAATTGTTATTTACTGTTCTAGATTTTCCATTTCGTACATATACATAGTCTTGACATGGTCAATACACATCGAGCACAGATAGAAATTGAGCTTACAGTGTCTTCGTCCTTTAGTGTTTAATTTTCATCCCAGCATACTGACTGTGTGTATATATATAGATATATGTGTGCATGCAAGTTGGAGCCTCTACGTAAATAAGCAACCTCAAAGCTTGCCGTAGATTTTTTGGGGTGATTCTGAATATCGGGCATGTCTTTGAGAGTTTTAAGCAATTAGCATTGATCTTCTTCTAGCTGAACATATCCTCTAGTCCATAGACTGTACATCACTACTGCCTTGAAAGAAATTTAGGGAAGAGGAGGAAGAAAGCGAGATGGAGATAGAATAAGAAACAGAGGATTGAGATCACATAACAGGTTGTTAGGCTCATGGAGGAACCCTCAAATGTCAATCCTGTTAGCTAGGTTACAGCAAACCGAAGCCAAAGGGGGGGGGGGTGAAGGGGGCAACCGCCCCCCCCTTGAGCATATATTTTTTGTATGTTTTTATGATATCGCTAGTAATTTCAAGCCTTGATGCAACTTACAAGGCCTGGGAAGTGCCATTTCCAGCGATCTAGGAGGCATTTTCAGCCAAAATTTCCTTGTACACGTAGCGCCAACTCATGGTGGCGCTACGCTTAGATAGTTTTCAATGCAGAATCTACGGCTCTGATAGTTTGCCTACAGGTTTGCCCCTCCCTTCCTGGCTAGCGCTTGGGTTACAGTGTGACCATTCAGTGTCTTCTTCGAAGCTATATGCTAGATCTTCTTAGAGACTATATTGACTACACTTAATTCAAATGTAATTTTATGTAAAACTGGGTGAAATTAATAAGAATAGATGACTTTTAATTCATTATCACCTTGAGTTTTGCAAATTTCTTGCCAATTAGTGGTGGCTTCAATGAAATTAAAGAAGGTCACAAGTTTACTAATTAGTAACTCATTTCCATTCTGCATTAATTAGTTTATTTAAAAGTAAATTATTGTCGTAGCCAGCATTTTCTCAAGGTGGAAATTGTATTGTTGAATTGGAAGAAAACAACATAAAGGAAAGAATTATGTACATGTAAAGAAGTGTAAATATTGGTATGACCTGTGTAGTTATAGTTAATATAAGCTATTATTGTACATATAGCTTTACATCACATCACATCCTCTCCTGCATATCCTCCCCCTCCCTCCATCCCTCCCTCCATCCCTCCCTCCATCACTCCCTCCATCACTCGCCCCATTCCTCATATACCTAAATCTTATATTGGAAGACTCCAATGTAATACTTTTCACTTGTTCTGAGTGCAAGTTTGCAGTGAGTTAACGATAAGCTTTGAGGTGTGTGGGTTGATGTCATGAGTAGTGTGTATCATCTGGTAGTTACAGTAGGTGAATTGTATATCCACTCCTCACCTTAACCCACCATCCACCTCACCCAATCCTTCATCTCTACTCTGCCACCCTTGTTGTATATGAAGCAATTAACATATCAAGTACACCCTGCCCCATCCTCCCCCCAACTCCCCCAACTTAAAACAACTTCTAAATATCAAAATATCTCTCTTTTACCTTGCAGTTGGTTAATTAATATTTGTATCATTTTATGACTTAATTGAGACACAAAGAATTACAAAAAAAATTTCGGTGATACTTTTGAGGAAGTGCTAATTGGTTCAAAAGAACAACACACTCTCTGCCCAATCTACCTGATCATGTCAGGGCTGCGACCATGTGAAAACTAATCCCTTGTCTTGAGTGATATCATGTGCAATTCCAAGAAGTACAGTACATGTAACAGATACTGTAATCCTATAGTCCAAATGGCACCCAAC
Organism: Apostichopus californicus; assembly: GCA_020650975.1. NCBI lineage: Eukaryota > Metazoa > Echinodermata > Holothuroidea > Aspidochirotida > Stichopodidae > Apostichopus > Apostichopus californicus. The sequence goes on along the minus strand of JAIPMN010001436.1, from coordinate 12,017 downwards.
AATATATAAATTGATTAACCAGACCATGTACAGAGTTGAAACAAAGACGACACGTCTGAAGTCAAAAGTTTAAGTCTTTTTTTATTTTGTTGAAATGTATATAGTACAATTTGCATACAGAGAGTCTCACCCTTCAGAAAGTATATAAATGAGGGTACCATTTGATTGTACTTGATTTAAGGCAGGTACTGTACTTGTTCACAATAACCTTCAAGATATCTGCTCATAATACATATATTGCCTACATTAATGTACATGAAATGGTTAGTTTCTTGTATATAGATATTATAGTACATGATGGCCAGGTGCTACAGTTTAATTTATTACTTTATTCGCCGAAAAAATCTAGGAGAGTTTAGAAGTGTCGATCTTCATCAAGTAATTGAAATTTTAGTCTGAGATTATGTGAAAAGAGAGGGGGGATATAGTGGAGGGGGGTATAGAGGGGGAGTGATAGCTGAACCAATGAAAAGAGCTCCTTTAAATGAGAAGATAGAAAAATATGTCTGGTATTTGTTTAATTCATCTTAAATGAGTTAAATGCTTTGACGATATCTCGACAGGTAGCTTTGCAACATTTTTAGTATTATACATGTACCAATGCAGCCTGCTATAGGGACGTACAATACATGCTTTACTCAAAGGCTTGTTTAAACTTTATTTAAATTCAGTGGAAGCTTGACTGCATTAGAGAAATCTTCACTTTGGCAAGAGTGTGAGGCCCTAATGTGCCGTCGTCGTGGTGAAGATTGCACCGAATGTGTCTTAAAGTTGCCTTTTCTCATTTTACAATGTTCTCTTCTCCCTCTTGTCGTTGAGTGCAGTCGGAGTGCCTCGTTAAATGTCTCGCATATCCGCAAGCTTTTTTCTTTCGCGAGAGAATATAATCTAAGACCATGCATGCAGCTATAGTTTAGTCATCGCAAGGTACGGGAGGCTGGTTTTTTATCTAATGAGCTCAAAGAAAATGTGAAATGCAAGCTGTCTATAAGCTGCACTGGCTAAGCCGGCACATGTAAAAAATGGGGATTAAGGGAAAATCTTTCAAAGGGACTAAGATTTGACCATGTTTTCATATATTTACAATTGAGCTACTGTAGGACATTAATTCAGTTAATTATCAACATAAAAAAATCGAAAAACTGGGAGTCATAGTGCAGAAATGTTCTATTCAGTCATCATATACATATTATATATATCTGTTAATGAGTCTTTGCATTTCTTAGTAGCTTTATTGGTAATTATCGTTCTTACATAGGACATTAATACAGTTAATTTTCAACATAAAACATACAATAACTGGGAGTCATATTGTCATCATGTATACATGTTATATATATATATGAGTTAATGAGTCTTTGCATTTCTTAGTAGTTTAATTGGTAACGAAGAAGATTTTTTTTTTTATATATTTGAGCATTGCATTTTTGGTATTGTTTAGACCAGGTGTTGTATCAATCTACCCTGATCAAGCCATGTACACTGTAATAAGTGTATAAACCTACAGTGTCATTTTTCTTCTTTTTTTAAAGTGATGTATATGGTTACAAAATTTTTATATCTCCTAATTAACTAATTATGAAGTTAATTAACAATGAAATTGGGTTGAAAGTCATCAAATTCTCTATTAATACCTTACAGTATACTGTAGCTTCAAAATCCATATAGAAATTGTTTACATACTCTCTCATAATGTTACAATATGCATACACACATTAGTATGTACAGTAAAGTGTATCCCTGTCCAATTTGTCAATTACGATGAATAGATACGTTCACATGTGAACATATAATATCTCATTGTATTTTCTTCAGAATTTATTTTGTTCAGTTCCGTTAATGATTTTTTGGTTTCTTTATGTCATTCTATATTTTTTCCTCCCACCCACCCACCCAGTCTCTCTTTCTATCCTCTCACTTTCTCTCTCCATCTCGATGTTTTTCCTCGAGTCTTTGTTATGTTTATAGGAGATGCTGTTCCATCGAACTAGCCATTGGCGATATTGATCCCATGCATGTGTGGAAAACATCCATTTTAGTTTTAATTGCAAAAAAATATTATCCGTGGGAGATCATCAATAGGTTGATGAAAGTTGTAACGAGCTCTGTTTAATAGTGCTTGCATGTGTTTTCTTGTAAATACATTTTATATATTTTCCATTGAATTTTTAGTAATGTACATTTTTTGGGTATTTCTTTAGGTATGCAAGGGCGTAGTAGGTATTGTGACAATGGAATGGGCTGGACTTAATTATAAAGCAACAATATATAGTTGATTAACCAGACCATGTACAGAGGTGAATCAAAGAAACTGAAGTCAAAAGTTAAAGTCTGTTTTGTTTTGTTGAAATTTAAACAATTTGTTTACAGAGGTCTCGCCTTCAGATGGTATATAAATAAGGGTACCATTTGATTTTATTTGATTCATGGCAGAAATGCTTGTACACAATAACCTTGAAGGTATTGCAAGATACTGGTCCATGCGTTTGTAACAACAAAGCTTGACTTTCTAAATTCACTTTTATTCGGCCTTCCTGATTCGACCATCCAGAAACTTCAAAAGATCCAAAACACCGCTACCCGTATTGTAAAAAGGAAGGGAAAAAAATGCTGAACCACTCCACTTCTGAAGGATTTTCATTGGCTCTCTATCAGCTACAGAATTCAGTATAAACTACTTCTTCTCACCTTTTGTGCTCATCATCTGGAACAGCCTGTGTAGCTGTTGCAACTTCTCTTGCCATATATTCCAACTCACACACTTCGTTCCTCCAACAAACTGTATTTAACTGTTCCTAAACCACGCTTGAAGACCTATGGTTACAGAAGCTTTGAATACTCTGGCTCTTATTTCTGGAACAAGTTACCAGATCACATTTGAACTTGCTCTAAACTTTCTACATTCAAAAGTCTTCTTAAGACCCATCTTTTCACTTGTTCTTTTATAAATTAATCTGCTTTCTTTGAAAAGCGCCCCTGGCAGTGGCTTTTGTCTACTGATTTGGCGCTATATAAGTCTCATTTATTATTATGATTATAATTATTGGCTTATAATATATTACCTCCGGGGGGGGGGGGGAGTGATGGTGGTGGGAACTGGGATGTATGTACACAAATGAGTTAATACCCAATGCTAGACCTAATTTAGAGTCTAAAGTATGTCTCAGAATACATGTACCAATTTATTAGTACTTCTTCATACAGAATGACATCACAAAGGTAACAAGATTTTACTGAACTAAAAAATTTACTTGACATGGGTGAGGGAGGTTCTTTAAATTTCTCAAAACATTTTTTTTTGTAAAGATTAATGCCAAGCTCTAGCTACAGTATAGTTTACTTGCCCTGACTAATTTTAATTTGTTTCCTGGGCTACTTATTATTACGACCAGGAAGTTTCCAAGAGGATAATTTCTGGAGCATCGAGTCGCTCCTTTGAGTATGATAACCATCCATCATATTGCGTGCCCTGTTTGTTCGTTGCGACGATGCAGTCCGAATCTACTCTGTTGACATTGCTCTCCTTTGGGGAATGCCGCAACCGTGCACCCTGGATAATAGACGGCCAGTTAGAAGTAATGAAATGGCGCGGTAGAATTAGGCAATGAATTTTGAACATGCACAGGGTTGTACATATACATACTACACAATGCCGTAGATATATACAGTATGTATGGAATCATTGAATGAGGTTTTTTACATTCTTGTTTAAATAATGAATTGTCTATTTATAGATATAATTTTTATGTTTTTTTGGTTGTGTTGAGAGAAAGAGCGAGAGCCGTGAGGGGGGGGGCGGTTGTAAGCCATTAAGGTGGTTTGTGAATTTCTAATTGGGTGGTTCATACAAATGCAATGAATTGAAAGTTGCATTCATCCTAAAATATGCTAGTAAGTCTAATAATGGCCTTGTATGCTCAAACAGTAGAAAGGATTTTGTCCTTCTACCTTCAGAGCAATTTTATATCACTAAGACATTTTTAATTGTGTCATTTTTGTAATGCTCAATTAAATGCCTGTGATTAATTTTGAAAAGTAAGAGAATGGACAGGGATGCGTACTTCTGAAAATGAGTAATAATTTTAGCATCAGAACTAAAAGTTTGGGGGCAATCACCATTTAATACCCATAACCTTTAAGAATTAAATATGAATAAATCTCCTGTGAAAGCAAACACATATATCCTTGAAATTTTAAAGGGTGTGAAGACTCGCGCAAAAAGAAACGTCTTATGCCGGTAATTTGACCTAGTTTCGAATGAGGTGTAACAGAAGTGTTAGCCACCACCATCGATACCAGAAAATACACACACACAGCTTGCTACCATCGGTAATTAGACACTAGTGTACAGTCAGTACATACAGCTGCGGTCAATACCCACAGCACAGTATACAAACGATACAGCGATGGACGGACATCTCAGGTCCAGATAAAGATAACAAGGAATCACGTTTCATTATTGTCAGAATTTTGTAGCGAAACGAACAAAACGTCACTTGCAAGCAACAGAAAGTTAACTTTTTCAGATGGCCGCACGTGGTTTGGGGCGAGTCTTCAATGCCTTTAACTTAGTAATCGTTAATTGTCGATCAGTGTTATGTGTTTGTCTGCATGCATGGGAACAGCACATTTTTGAATGTCACAGGTTCATGAATTCATACACCATGTAAAACAGATAAACCTTTCATGATAAATAAAGCATGTATTTCCTTCTGACATTGCTGAAGTTGATATATTTTGGAACGAGTTTATTTCCTTTCCATGTGATTAATTAAATCTTTGCTTGAAGTTAATGTTTTGATGATAATGAATTTTAAAATGCATTAACTTTTATACTCACTGTGTATGCCTTCTCCTTATTCTTACCTTTCCAGAACTGCACCTGTGTTTCTTTGTGCCTGGATGATGTGATGGAGAAGTTGGACAACACAGAGATGTCTCGACCAGATAGGAAAGTCTATATGGGACTCTGTGTGAGTGTGTGTGTGATAAATGGCATAAAAACCGTATGCAAGTCGTCCTCTCTTCGATGAAGACAGTCTCAGTTTTGAGATCGGTGGTGGAAGGAGATGATTGGTGAGAGCCTCAGACCAGGAAAACGAATAACACATCTTCCATTTATTCTTCCTCAATCTGAAGCCGTTCGTGTAAGACTAGACCGACACGCCTAACAACAGCTAGCCGCGTATCGCCGAAGAACAAAGTTGAAACAGGTACTACAAACCTAGGTGTAAAGATTTTTGTGCAGTTTGCATGCAGAGAGAGTTGTTTAGTCTAGCACCAGCTAGACTATGAGGTTAGACCAAAGCGATGAACCATCGGGGTTTCACGGCCCTGCCTTGCAGAGACGGTCGAAATCAAATGATGGACATGGGAATTGAACGCACATCAGTACTACTATACTTGTTGTTACCCAGAAAACACACACACACAGTAAAGTTAGGACACTACTGGAAAGCCCTATTTTATTTTAGGTGTATCCATACTCAGGCCTGTTTTCAGTGCCTTTGTTGGGAAATATAGATCTTGTTAAACCTGGGGAAGACTTAACTCCTACAGATTACTTTTACCCATGGTGTTCACAACCAGACACCGAGGAAGAAGCTAACCCCAGCAAAATCAGATGTACAGATATCAAAACCTGGCTTAAAAGGATGTCTAACCAGCTAAACACAGATAATATGATGGCCAGATCAGAAATTGAGAATGTACAGTAATGAGTAATAAGTAAAAGGGGGTATATGTAAGTACCATTGATAATATGTGGATGTAAAAGAGTGCCTTGAAATATTGGTAGTACTGCCAGTGAAGAAAAGTTTGCAAAGTGAACCGGAATTACAGATACGTGTGAGAGCAGAGCACGCGAAAGATAGTCGTTGGCTCTAGAGAGCTAGCTTATCTGGAATTGCCCCCCAAAAATATATATATATATATAATTAGATTGTCAAACTTGCCAATGGGTGATTAATTTTGCAGAGGTCTAATCTTGTCAGACAATGCATAGACATGGGCATTAAATAGGACCAACGAGAACATGATTATTAAAATTGTTGAGGAGTTGTCACATACAGTCTGAGCCGTTTACAATTTGTGACCTATTTTTTGGGTCTCGATAAATTTGAGGGGTAATTCTAGTCATCAGTTTAAAGAGGGAGGGTACACACCCAGCTATATCTGAAAGAGATCGTTGTGATGGAAAACTCTTGCAAGTATCTAAAAATGATTTTTGTTTGTTTGGGAGATACCATAGTTTAAAAGTAGCGGAGTGTTAGCTCAGTGGTTAACGCCGGTGCCTTTCAATCATAAGGTCCCCAGTTCGAGTCACTCCAAGATTAATGTATGTCGTCCAGTTACAGAGTTGTTGAAAATTGACAATTCATAATCATGGACGTTAAATATGAATGTAAGAGAGACTGACTTCGGTCAGCTTGCGGCTTTGATAAGCCAATGAGGCTTCTTTGCGAGTTCCTGCTTGCAGGAGGATCTAAAATTCATACATACACATACATACATACATAAAAAAGTCTTGCGTGAGTCAGGGCTGTCATTTTGTAAAATGTTGACAGTGTTGACCAATGAAAGCAGGTCATGTCGAGGGTTTCAAAATGTTACATGATTCACATATGGCAAATAAGCTTATTTCCATTACAGAGGGTAAACATTGTAATTATGAAAAATTGTGTGAAGGAACGAAAAATTCTATGATATCTCTCAGATGGAATAAGATTTTTCTTCTGTGGTTGAGGAAGTTGTTACTGCCTGTTTTTATCTCTATCACATAGACCAATGATAATAATGGTTAGGTTTGCTTCTCCTTTAAGCCAAATTTTTGGTCTGTTGGTTAGCTAACTGAGTCGAGAAATAAAATCACAATATGTCTCTCAAAGTATGTGATGACTTTGTAGATCAAATCTTCTTGATAATTATCACAAAAAGTGTGGATAATTCATGATCACTGCATTTGTAACAGGGTGACAGGTTGTTAGACTGTTAAGCAAAGTTCTTCAACAAAGTATGAAAGAATAAATTAAAATGCGGTTTTCATCGAGTTAAACCTTTGATAGAGATAATGTACATTGATACGTGACCAATCTTTAATAGCCCATATGGCTAAATGCTTGCTCATCACCAAGGTAACACTTTACATGAACACTCCGTGTCAGCGGTAGGTCACGGTTTAGGTCTACACGATCCTGTCCGTCTATTTTGCGAAACGGATTGACACCAGGCAAGTTATTCAGCTGCTTGAGATGAAAGAATTAATGTTAAAATTATTAAAAGAGAAAAAGAGTTTATAGATTGCACTTTTATCCATCTTGCAGTCATTTTTACTGAAAAGTTAACATCGGATTCAACAAAAAATAACTTATAACAGCCATTTTCAATTTCAAATATCTACTTAACCTATTTCTGGCCGGAAAAACATCGTTCATGTAATCTTCTTACCCAATTTCTGTGTTTCACTTCACTTTCTTGGCTAGGAAGCAAAACTCTTGGCTGGTCATATTAGTATATACCTCAAAACCAACGAATATGTAATTTTTTTTTTTTGGTGATATATAGCGAAGCCTCTAATATGTGAATTCTTGAGGAGGTTTTTTTTTCCCAAGGACACAAAAGGCTGCAAAATATTAATAAATCATTTCTGCAGCACTAGTTTGGGAGTTGTTTAGTGCACATCATACACTCTACAACTCCCTGATGAGATTCGACGTCTCGTTTTGGAACAACGTCATGAGATTCCCACGACCTAATCATGTCCGTAATAAGGATGTTTTTTTTGTTTTTTTCCTTTTTTTTTTCCTTTTCTACTTTCATTCCCTACGTCTTCCAATGACTGACTAGATTAGAACCAATGTAAAATGTGCAAAACAGAAAAAATATGAAAACTTGAAAGCATGTATCTTTCGATTAAAAGTCTGGTTGGATTATTACATAATCGGCTCCCTATAGTAAGCATGTCAAGTTTAATGTGAACCTATTTATTCTCGGTTTTAATGTAGACAATTGTTCAAAAATTTATAATCAATTTTGATGAATCTAGAAGAGTAAATTGGAGGAATAGATTTGTAGTGAGGAAGACAATACAGTGTTGCAAAATTGACCCCCCCCCAACCCTCCCCCCGCCCTAAAAAGGGACAAAAGGCAACGGAGATGTGACCAAGGAACAAAATATCTTGAGATATTAAAGTGGGACCTTGTGCAACATTGTGTGGACCTTGTGGGACCTCATGGCTCAGAGTGACCCAAAGGAGAGCTAATTATTCTATATAAATATATTTGTGAAGGTCTAATTGTTATATCCCTTCCTCCATATCTTTGGGATCATGTATCGTGAGATCACTTTAAGAATTCTGATCAGAAACTAGACAAGTCAAAATGGGTCAAATAATCGCTCTCCCTCTCGTCAAACTCTAGTGAACCTAAGGTATGAGAGTCTTGCCTCTTTTTCTGCAGACCCGTCAGAAACCCACCGGCAAAGCGACAGTCAAAAAACTGTGTCAGTAACTAGGGGTAACAGCTTTCTGTTTTTGTACAATGAGCTACAGCATGTTACCCAAAGGCACAAGGTTTCTGTGCAAGTAATATATATCAACCATTTCAAAATGTTGTCGAGTTGTGCCACTCTACAATTTGTTGTGGATGAATGCATGTCTGGTCTCAATCCATACCAAATGAAAATTAAACCTTGGGAAAGATGAAGAAATGTTTGGATCTTCTTAGAGTTAGGAAAGTCTAGACAGAAACAACTGGTCGGTCACGCTCCAAAACCTGTCTTAATCTGCCTCCTCACTCTGATGCTTTTCTTTGCACATTGTCTGCAGATGGGGGGGGGGGGGGGGAGGGTGAGGGGTATGAATAATCTCTGCAAGTTTCTGGATCTTAAAAGCTTCCATATTCTGATGAAAACTGCTGATTGGTCAACTGTTTTCTTAGAGAGTTCATGATTAGATTCGGTATCTTCCATTCCTGCAATACAGCATAGATTTTCAAAGTGAATGTTTGCTGCCCTCTATAATAACAACAATAACAACAACCTCCACTATATATGTAAGGTAGAGCCCACTAGAAGCTCTTAACCACGTTTCGTTTCCTTAATGTTCTAACCTCGTAGAACGTTCAGGGATGTCGCCGTATCTGAATTTAATTCTATAAAGTCAGTCAGACCTGACAAAATTATGAAGTATGAATTTGCCAGTATTTTAGTTCTGCACAAATTTTTTGAGAAAACTACGGTTTAATTTCGGGTCATAAAGTTTTGATGTATCACTAAGAAGAAATCATCTGTGTGTGTGTGTAAGTGTGTTTGTTCGTTTGTTTTCCGTTTGTTTGTCTGTGTGTGCGTCAGCCTGAAAAAAGTACAGTATCTATATGTGCATAATGCACACTTTTTATACAATTTTATATTTGTAACCAATATAATGTAGAAAATGTCTCAACATAATCTTTTGCTGCTATCATTGCATTTGGTAGGTGTTCCTCCCTAGTACCATAGTGTGTCCAATCGGTGGTGTGATCTCTCTATTAATCAGTTCACATATATATTCAAGTTTTGTATGGAAGGGATAAATTGTACTTGTTGTATGTACTAACCAGGGTCACAACATTAACTTCAGTGTGATAGGCTAGTATAAACCTAGTCTGTCTATGATATATTAAAACAGTTTTACGATTATAGATCGAGGCTGACAGTGCTAATTTGGTCGTTAAAAACTTTATTTAGTCGAGTTAAAATATTATATCCAATGTAGCGTTTCATTTAGTCATTCCAAGATGAAAGACTGGCAGAATAAAGATGGTCAGAAATTTTTTAAATTTTAATAATCAGTTTGCATTCAGACAAAAAGTGTATGTAGTTATGGTAACAAAACCTTATGTCAAAGAGTATAATGATGGTTTTATGATGTCATAATTGTTGCATGGATATTTCTCAGACTGTTGTCAGGAACTAACAGAGCAGAGAATTTTAAAAGTAGCATTTTTAACATTAACAAGAAAACTATACTTTTTTTGTTCTATCTAGAAAAACTTGTACCTTATTTCAGGGGCATTTTGGAATGGGATTCAGTTAACTATTTCCTTTAAATTTGGTCGGGTTTAATACGTGCAGTTTGGTTTTGTGTGATAACGGAACAAGAATCTACAAAATGGTTGTCATTTATACTAATATTGCAGTGTTTATTGTAGATTCTTATTAAGTATCATCAGTATGATAGTTATAGTAATTTTAATAACAGACAAATAAATCAAAATGTTGGTAACATCTCGTGACTATTTAATGAAGAAAAGTTTATGAAGCAATTGATAGAAAATTTATTTTTAACGAAAGGAAGTGAGTCTTATATGAGATAGATAGATGTGTTGTGCCCCCGTTCTGATTTCTCTCTGACAGATCTGAAATTTGAACTTTTTTGGAAGGGAGGTGGTGGTGATAAAGATTAAAAGTGTAAAAGTTGGAAATTAGTAACTCTTAAAAGACTTCATTTTCGTAAGTAAAAGTTTACAAGTCAATGATGTCTGGGACTTTGTTGTAGTTTGTCTGTAACCTGTGACAGTATTATTCCATAGTCCATAACTGTTCAAATGAAAGGTTATGAAATGTATTATCACATGACTTTACAACACAGCTTACCAGAACCTGGTCACTGGTAAATTATCACACCGACACACTCATGTCTGGACATTTCAGCCCCCTTTGGGATGCCACCTATAGGGAAGGTGAGAGGGGGGGGGTGGTCATCCCATAGTTTACTTCCACAATCTTGCTCACACACAACTGTATTTACAACTTTTCTTGCAGGTCCTAATGACACAACATAGTGATCCAGGCAAGAACCAAACCTGCAATTCTTAGATTGCAAGCCCATTGCCTTAACCAAGTAAACCATATGTATATACCATCTGGTCTCACATTATCTGTGTTTTTTACTTGAACTTGGAGTTTCATCAGCCATAAAAAACAGGGGTCATCTCTTAAAAGCATTTAAATTGGCAGTCTTACAGCCAAGGTTTTTTTTTTTTTTTTTAATTATTAAAGAAGAATGTTGATTTCTACTGTGCGCAAATACAGAGTATATATCGACAAGCAAAGTAATTACAACCACTACCAATGAAAGCATGTATTAATTAATTAATTAATTAATTAATTAAAGACAAAATTACCATGTGCACCTGATCAAAGACTGTTTTATGAATAAATCATTTTAATCTTTCTTTTACATTTTAAGAGAAATTGTTTGTAATGTGTCAAGAAAGAGGGAGCTGTTTGCTTGCAATGATTCTTTAAAATTTTATACTGAAATGAAGTTGCGCCGCATGGCGTTGAATGCTACATTTTTCTTAACGTTTTCACAATGAGTTTTACAGTTTCATTCAATTTTGCATGATACATAAGGTATGCTGTCATATACTTCTGCAGTTAGGGTAGGGGATGGAAGAGGGGAGGGGGGCAAGGAGGTAGGCAAGGGGGAGGAAGAAGCATAAATGGAAAGGGTTCAGTCAGTTTGGTTGTTTTCAAGTTAAAGAACTTTCTGTTGGTTTCTTTGTATTACCTCATTCAAATATGTAGCAGTAGACGAATGGTTCATTGAACCGGGGGGGGGGGGGGGGGGGGGGGGGGGGGGGGGGGGGGGGGGGGGGGGGGGGGGGGGGGGGGGGGGGGGGGGGGGGGGGGGGGGGGGGGGG